>CAKNWT010272983.1:22593-35342 GCA_932066315.1 Andricus coriarius
GAATTCAAGGAATTCATAGAATTCAAGGAATTCATAGAATTCAAGGAATTCATAGAATTCATAGAATTCAAGGAATTCATAGAATTCAAAGAATTCATAGAATTCAAAGAATTTATAGAATTCAAGGAATTCATTGAATTCAAGGAATTCATAGAATTGAAGGAATTCATAGAATTCAATGAATTGATAGAATTCAAGGAATTCGTAGAATGCAAGGAATTCATGGAGTTCACGGAATTCATTGTGTTCATGAAATTCATGGAATTGAAGACATTTATGGAATTCAAGGAAGTCATGGAATTCGAGGAATTCATGGAATTCAAGGATTCCAACGAATTCATTGTTTGAATTCCAACATTAAAAATGTGAAAATATACCGTTTTGAATGCCTATTGCAAGCCAGCGAGTCACTTTCTTACTTATAGTCGCTTGTTTTGAAAGTCGACCACTACTTTTAGTTTTCTTTTCGAAATTCATCTTTAATCCCACGCATTTTAAATTAAATGTTTCCAGCTGCGTTTAGATTGAGGTATACAAATTTTTTTGGTGTAAAATAAAAATTTCTTTAAATATTTTACTTACTTTTCCCAGTAGTAATTTAAAACCTACAAAATTGAATAATTATAGGTAAAAACTGAAAAAATAGACTAATTTAAACTTACATACAGGGCATGCATTATGAATTGAATCATTTTAACCTCTCCGCTTTTATAAAACCTTTTTAAAGCTTTTTTTAACACTTTTTTGTGTATGAGAAACGACTTTCTTGCATCAACAATTACAGAAAGAAAGGTGGTTATTATGTTACGATGTTCTTGAAAAGGTTGATCGCAATTTCCATTTCCATTTCAAATTATTGAGTTACAACTTGAAATTGTTTAAAAATGTAGCATTAGAAGTAAACGTCTTTTATTACTTGAATCATAATTTCCAAAAGATCAAATTCGTATAAATTCAGATCAATTTGAAAGCTGAACTATTGAAAATTAGGAGTGCTTGTAATAATTCAATAAACATTCAGTTTCAAAAACTCTTCAAAAGGGTGCTTTTTTCAAGTTTTATTTATTTTTTAATAATTTGGCATCCCACAAATTATCCCGTTGTGTGAGAAAATAAGAACTGATTTTTTTTTTAATAATAATTAAATTCACTGAAGGTAACTTTTAGAATAAATTTTCAAGTGGATACAGTGGAGAGCATCGAGTATGAAAAAAAATTAACAAAACTACAGTGTGAATGCAAATCCTACTCACTATTACTCGAAAATTACACCTTATTACGCATAATATTTGGGTTGTTACGGATTTTTACTCCTTATTACGCATTATTACGCGATATAACGCATTAATACGCATTTTACGCGTTATCATGCGATTATGACGCGAGAAGTATACGGAGTAACACGCGAGTGAATACCCCTCTGACTCGTAGGCAGACAGTGACTTAGCCGCTCGTTGCAAGCGCGCGCGTGAATTTTTAGTGAGTATAAAAAGTCCATCTGTTGATGGACTCAACTTGATCTTGCCAAGCTCAGTCACGTGCAGGCCATACATATACAAGTCTGACTGTTATAAGAAATTCAGACTCTCTATCAGGGATAATCAAGGTATCCTTTGGGGATGGTCAATACGATCATCTTCTTTTCACTCATTTCGACGATCCACGGAAGAGCAAATGACCCATCGCGGGGGGCAAACCTGATTAGTTACCGTTGGCGTGTAAATAAAAAAAATTAACAAAAATAAATAAATGGATAAAAATAAATAAATAAATAAATGTGTAAGTCAAATGTTTACAACAAATAATCAATGTAAAGTGCATAATAATATTAGGAATTATTGTATATTCATATTTAATATAAGAAAGATATTCCTTTCTTTAAAATTAAAACCAATCATTCATTTTTAAGGAATAAATCTAATAAATAATATTAATTTTACTTTACAAATCCTTTTTCTGAGCAAAGAATTATTTTAAATAACTTCACTCTTATTATTTGCTGTATAAAATTGCTTTTCACATTTAATCATTTCAAATAAGTGCGCCCACCTTAACGAATCCGGTTGTCGATGCGATGGTTGCAGTGTGAAAGGATACGAGAGTTGACAGCACCGTGGTTCAGAGCAATTTCGGAGTAAGTGAATGTAATTGTGCCGTTCAGCGTCACATTTGCTGTTTATTGAACTTAAACATATTTTCAACAAGTTTTAACTGCTTCTTGATATCTCGAACATGCGTCGAGATTGAAGTGCATAAGAGACAGCATGATGGAAAGTGAATTACGTTTATTCTTTTGGATTTGCAACGTCAAATTTTATTCTTTCAAGGAATTAAGGGTAAAGACGCAGCTGGACGCTCAGCTATCAATTTGTTGCTACGGTGTCGTTTCAAACTGAAAATGTGCCAAAAATTTCATCATTCATTAATTTTTTATCAATTAATTTTTTTATCGAAGGTTTTATAGGTTCCACTTAATTTTATAATTTCCAGTCTCTTATAATAGAGAGACTGGAATAAGTAGGAAAAGGACAACAAATATAGAAAATGTAGGATTATCAAATCGACCCCTTAAGATGGCCAGCTCGAACGTCCGAGGAGATCAATCCGACTATCTGAGAGTATCAAATCGACCCTCTATGATAAGCGGTTCGACCCCTTACAATGATTAATTCCGCCCTCTGTGATGATCAGGTCGACTCTCTATGACGCTCGAGTCGACCGTCCCAGATGATCAAGTCGACACACCGAGATAATCGATTTGAACCTCTTGTTTTAACCTTCTAGAGAGTGTCGCTTTAGCCATCTTCAAGGGTTGTCCTTTAGTTGACCCTCCAATATAATCTGTCTGCACATCTAGATGGCCAAACTGACCTTCCATTTATCTCCGTGTCATTAAATTTTGACGTTCTTTCGAAAGTCGTACGAATCACAATTCGACAGAAAGGCCACTTCCATTCATTATAGTCAGGGTCCATTTCAATTGTGACCTATTTAGAAAAGAAGAAATAATCCTATTATTTTTAAATCCCGGGGCACTTTCAAAATTTGGACTGACCGAGTGTCCGAAAATCAAGTGCTGATATGAATGGTTAATGTCGAACAACGAATGTGCACCTCTAGATAACTTATTTTTAGAAATTATTAAATCTAGTACAATTTCATTATGCATAGGCTTTATTGCACCAATCAATTTTCACAACATTTCCGTGACTGAGAAAAGCACTTTTCTTTAATGGATCCTTATTTATTCTTGGAAATGGACAACATTTAATAAATCGTCAGACCAGTATAATTTCGAAGGGAGTCTTGGGCAATTACGTGAACAAATGAAGGCAACTTGCCGCAAACAGCGGAAGTGAGCGGAGGAGATTAGGAAACGGTTGCTGTACTCTGGAATGGAGAGGAAGAATTAAACTCACCCTGAGGCTCACATGGACGTATAAACAGGAAATCTGGACAAACTTACTTTAGCACGAAAACACGAAGGCGAATCATGCTACTAATATGATTACGACCTTCCTATGCGTATGCAGAGAAAAACAAAGACAAGCAGATAATATACAATCTTCCCCTGTGCTATGGGTCTGCAATGCTCTGTCCAGGGCCTATTGTAAAAAGAACATGCATTACGGCCTATTAAATAATTAAGTTATCCATTGACATCTAATGTAAGTCACAGTAGAATCAGTCAATTAGCTATCGAGAGCAAGATACGATAACTCAATAATATAAACAAAGATTCGATAACTCGATAATTCAAGTATGCGCAAATTTAAAAATAGTCAACATTTCTTTTTACAATAGGTTAATGTATTAATAAAATAGTTAAAAATCAAGAATACAAATAGGTGTGTTTAAGTCGTGTTTGTTATAAATTAGGTGAAATTCATTGTTAGTAAAATCATAAGGATGAGTTATTTTGAAAACTGTGAAAGATACGCGAAAACTGACAACATTTACAGGGCTTTCTAAATGGGAATGATCGTCGGCCACCCCGACCTAAGCCAGTAAACAGATTTTCTACATGAAAAAAAATTTTATTATAACGAAAATGGTCAGACATACGTGAAAGCTAACAAACCTTTGAGGATTTTTAAGAGCTGGATTGTTTTCGACCAACTGGAACTAACCCAAAAAGAAGATTTTTCAAATAAATAAAGAAAGGCAAATTTTGAGTAATCTTGAAAACAGTGAGAGTTACATACGCGAAAAGTGACCAAATTTGCAAGGTATCCAAAGTCAGGATGGACCTCGGGCACTCCGAATTAGCCCATTTTTCCGTAAAAGGCCACCATGAATAAAGCCAGTGAAAGTATTTGCAAAATTATTTTTAAAAAAGTGTCGAATGATCTCGGAACCGGTGAGATACGCGAAACTGACAAAGTTTTCAGGGTTTTATGGAAGGTTTTATACACTTGACTCCTCTTCGATCCCTGAAAAAGTTGGCAACCTTCGATAAAATCGGATGCTTATGAAAACAAAGATGCTTATGAAAATCCACAGTTTTTGACCAATCGGCACCAAATTTTGCACATATATTCTTTGGACTACTTAGGCAGGCTGTAAGAATATGGGGGTGGGCAGATGAAAGGACACCGCCGCTGTTTCAGGCCAATTGTTACCAAATTTTGCACGCATTCTTTGGGCACCCGAACATGTTTATCTACTATGTAAACTCGAGTGGCCTAAAGCGTAAGCTGCTTATGCAAATCCACAGTTTTTGATGAATCGGCACAAAATGTTGCATACATATTTTTGGGCTCCCGGACAAATGGGGGGCACCGCGGCGCATGTACACTTCTGGGAATCTCCTACATGTTTAAATGGTAGTCTCAAATTGTGATTTTGCAAAAATGTTCTTATCTTATATCTATACGAGGTATTTTTTTTTTAACTTAAGACATCGAAATATCCCCCCGGAAGCAGGGGGGGGGGTAACTTTGTAATTTCAAATGGGAACCGCAAGTTTTTATCACAGATTCAGATTCTCCTTCAGGAAATACGTAAGTTTTATTTGAAAAATTGTTAGATTCGCGAAAACCTCCCCCCATGTCTCCTGGGGGGTGGGGTGGGGAAAATTTTGTTCAAATTCGCTTTTCCCCTCGAAAATGAAAAGTTTTTATCACGCATATTTTTTTCATAGGATGCGTATTTTTTGAGATATTTCGATGTCTCCAGTTGAAAAAAACACCCAGTTTATACATATAAAGTTGGACGTGTGTTCGTATATATGTTGCCGCGTCAAATGCAAACGCGGGCATAAATTGTCACAAAACTTCGCATTTATACTCCTGACACAATCCTACATGTTCATACGGTAGTCTCCGATGGGGAGGGGGGGGGGGGGATCAAATGCAAACTTGGGCATGACTTATCACTAACCTTCACAGTCAGTCGTATTGTAACCTGCCACGAACGTCCGCGGCGACCAAGCCGCCGCAGCTAGCTTTTGACGCGGGCTGAGCCCGCGGGTAACAGCTAGTATATGTAGATATGTGACCGTCCAAGAAGAAAGGGACCTAATGCGCGGTAGCATCACTTTACAGGAGGAGCGATTGAAGAGGCGGTCCAACACAGGAACAAGAAAAAACCACTGCAGGGTTCCACTGGGAGCAACTGCCATCCAAAAATGACACCAGCTCCCAGCTGAAGCGCGGTAAATCACAGCTATGGCCAAGTCTCACGACCGTGCGATGGGTGGCCACAGGGCAAGACGATATCACAACGACAGGCCGGCTAAACCCTCGTTTGTATTGAGGACACGAAGCGATACAAGAATGGCAGCTTTCTGGGTCCATCTCACAAGTTCCTCGGCATATTTTTGGCACGCGAGTATGGCTTTAAGGTTACAAATTTTAGGCACAGTCATTGCAACTCCCTTTAAAGCCTTAATACCTCTCCTCCTTCTTCTTTGCAGTGATGTTGTAGTCCTTTGCAGCCGCTAATTGGATCACGAACATTGTTCGCTTCTCAAAGTTTTGGAGAACGATGTCAGGCGTCGTGTATGCAATGAAGACTGCTGTTCGGAAATAGTAGTTCCAGAAAATTTTGCACTTCTCGTTTTGTACAATTGACCGCAGTAACAATTGTAAGTATTGCAACAATCCGCGGTTCTACTGGAAACCGGTGTCATTTATCGATGACAGTTGCTCCTAGTGGGAGTCTGCGGTGGTTGTCTAAGCCTTTTTTTTTAAATTAAACATATATAAATCTCAACAATAATTATTAACTCTATATGATAAGCTCTAAAACTTTTCTGTATTAATTTTGAAATCCGGTGATTACCTAAAGCTTCTTGAAGTTTTTTGTGTGGAAACGGCAGCTTTTAATAAATGTTTCTGTACTTAAAAAAGGAATTTAACCTCGAACATAAAACATACAATGTATTAAGACATAATTCGTTTTTTCAACTATAAAAAAAGTTACGGGTTTCAGAATCACGAAGTTATTATCCTCATGAGAATACACCTTCTGCGGTTGGGATAAAAGCTCCTGCTCGATAAAAGCGATTCTCCGACGACACCTAATACTGTCCAGTCATAAATTATAATATAATAGCCCGCAGCTCTCGACCAAGCGACCGTCAGAACAGGAAATATGGGGTGGTCATTAAATGCTAACGATTAATTAAACACGAAATAAATATTTGACTAACGAATTACGGTGATATTAATCTCCGTTTTGTTCACACTAGTGCTTACACTCCCTGCGGCATACTATTGCTCCCTTTTGCGCGTGCGGCAACGTGCATAATACCTAGATGCTTTTATAACCATACCAAAAGTCGTGTTATGAATAGTTTTTCAGATAATAACAAAATTTATAATAGTTAATAAATAAGATCAAATTTTATATAATATTCATTCATCTATCTTATTTATTTGAGTTATTAGATGATTTTTAAAAATGATTATCGATATTTTGAACGGGAAACTCGGTAAAATCGTGTTCTGCTTTTATCAAAAACATTACCTTCTCCGAATTGAAGATTTACGAACAGCACGGAGAAACTTTAGCTGTACAATTTTATATAATAATATTTGTTTTTACAATAAGACAATAGCAAGCCAGGATATAGCGTCAATTTTTCAAGACTGACTATTGTGAATATGAAACTGCGATGTTACTACACTGGGACCATGATTTACCGGAACCTGATATACCGGATGAGGTGGTCCAAGGGGGCGAAAGAGAGGCGTTTGCAATGACCGATTCGGAGAGCCGCGATTTAGCTTGAAGGCCATTGAGTGTACCCCCCCCCCCCCAAAACCCGTTAAATCGCGGTCCCAGTGTACTTGTAAGTTTATTAGAATACAATAATAAATTATTAAATAACTGTGCTTATAAAAGACAGTTTCTGTAATCCTTAGAAAAGACTGTGAAGCTTACAAAACAGAATAGGAAACACATTCTTCCTATGACATTCTTTCTAAAACAGAAAAAATCGTGGAAGAAGAAAGCAGCGCTGGTCGGAATCGAACACGGGTGTCCGGACCCCGGAGACACGCAGCAGAGCGGAGACTCTAATGCGAAATCTTACAACCAATAGTTTCTCCGCGTTCCTGCGTTGAACGAAGTTTCATTTTGCTAAAACCCAAATAATTCTTTTTCTAGGATCTGAAGAATAAAAGATAACTTTTATTTTTGAATAATTTTTTTCTAAATTAGTCCCACAACGTTCAACGGTAGCAACCTTTCACTGGAACAATAATTCCACAGGCACACAAAAAAATTGTGCTGTGCCAAGAAAGCGACTTTGTAGCATTGTAGTACTTTTCAGGCATAGTCAAAATCTAAATTGACTGTAATTGTCTGCTCACCAGTTTGTTTTATATTTGAGATTGAATTTTCAGTTAAAGTCAAATTATCCCAAGTAGGATACCAGAAATCGAAAGTCGTTCTTTTCCTCCATAAAATTATTTTTGTAATAGCCCTTCTGTTCGAAAAGATTTCCCCAGGTTTTGGTCACAACATTCTTATTTGCAATAGTTATTAACAATGAAAATGTAATATTAAAACATGATAAACTTTTTGCTCGTGAACGGCTCAACGATTTTTAATGATTCTTAAGTTTAAATTTGTGTTTAAAAGCACACGTTCTATAAATGTTTCTTCTGAGTATGAAAAAATTGAATTTGTTAAAAAAAATATCAATTGTTTATAAGCAAACGGAATTTTTTTTTATTCAAAAGAAACATTTTTTGTGTACGTTATTCTACATTTCGTTCCGGAGAGAAACGCGAAAAGAAATACTAAGTAGTTTCTATTATTTCATGGGGTATACATTTTTTAGTGCGACGCGTGAGCTCTCAGAGCATGTTGTGTGTCATTATATTTAAAATAATAGTAATTTTTCTCTTAAAACACTCATTCGAATGCAGGCAATTTTTATATGGTAGTACTTTTATTTTGTTTATTTTATTAGAAAATAATTTTTTTTATGGTCGTTGACCATTAAAAATGAGTGTAAATATACAGTAATGAACATATTATTTGACAAGTATAAGCAGAGAGTGCAAGCCAGAAACAACGTCGATTACAATTATAAGATAATCATTAAAACGATATTGTAAGGCATACAGTGACGTGTCAAGACCTAAGACTCCATTACAAATGTTCGAAGACCAGTATTGTCCACTGAATGGATGTGACAGTTGAAGGCTGCTGAAAATGGAAGATCTAAGATCCGCATACGCAGGACAAGTAGCCAAAATATGAAACAAATCCTCTCTTTCCACGAGATTGCATATCGGACAGTTTCTCGATGGCGCATACAGACATTTAAATTCTCCAATACGAATGTAGCCCCTAATTGAACCCAGGAGCCTCAACTGAGCAGTTGTGCTTGTGACATAAAAAGGGAGACGGAAGGTAAGAAGGTTGAACGCTTGGTACTAAGGACAAGTGTGAAAACACCAGTAGATTGCCCAAACCTATTACTCTACCATAATCTGAGCACTTTAAATAGACTGAAAAATTATGCAAGATTGTCTCTTTATTATTTTGTAAGGCTATTGCATCCAGTCCCGGCCATAAACGAGCAGAGTTACACACGCAGAGAAACTCCTTTAATTGCAAAACCCAATTAAACTTGACATTACTAGAATTCTTAGCTGCTAAGGAGTTTAATTTCTTTATGCAGCGTACGGGATATCTTCCTGCCTCCATTTCCAGCAGCCTCTCCAGCCAACTTAGAGCTAGCTTAAAAATCTCATAAGCCACTTGTAGTCTATCAGTTTCGAGACGCAAAGCATAATTTGGCGTATAAGACGGAAGTTTTAAAACCCTCTTGAAGAACTTCGATCGAAGCTTTTCGATCATTTCAGTATATCTTAAGCCCCAGACTGCGATAGCATAATACAATACACTGAGTGTAAGACTCCGAAAAAACGTGATTTTAGTGCATCAAGCATCAGATTTCGTAGAATGAAGAATTCAAAACTCAACGTCATCACTAAGCCACCATGGAGACATATTTAAAATCCAAAAAAATGCGTCGGGTACGCGAACACACGGGTCTGACCCGATTATCCGGGTACCCGAGTATTTGGTTATTACCACGGTACTCGGGTGCCCGAGTAATACCCGTCATCTCAGGTACCCGGGTCCCCGAGTATCCGAGTAAATATACAAATACCCGTCATGAAGCTGAACCCCAGAGAAAAAGAAACTGCAGGTTCGCAAGCGACCTCTATGAAATTCTACAAATTTTGATTTAGATTCATTTACTTGAAAGAAATTTACTTCGCAATGTTCCTCAATCAGGTTAATCTTAAATTGAAGATCAGCTTGAGAGTTGGCAAGGATCACTATATCGACAGCATTTGCTAGTAAAATTACATGAATTAGGTGATTGATCGAAATTTCTATAGCCCCGTGGTTTCCTGAACAATTGTTGCCAAAGACGCGAGTGGTTAACTGAAGGAAATGCGTTTTTAAAATCGATGAAAAACCCAAAGACCGTTTCGGGATAATAAGATGCATTTGAATTAGTACTAATTAAGTAGGTATCAAGGGAAATGAAGAAAGAACATGATGACGGACTCTTGTTGGCATCTGAAGAAAATCTGTAAAAGGAATAAAAAGAAAACGAAATTCACTATATAGGTCATTTGATAACAAAAGAATACGATATTCAAGGAAATCTGACTAAAAATATGTCTACGTAGATAATCTAGAATAACTTGCGAAATAAATTTCTTTCAAGAGAATGCAAGCATAATTTGTTTATAAACAATTGGTTATTTGTCAAACACATTCAATGTTTTTTGTATTCAGAAAAAAGATTCCTGAAATGTGCTTTTTTAAACAAAAATTTCAACGTGAGAATCGTTGAAATGAGTTTAGCCGTTTACAAGCAAAATGTTGATCATGTTGTAACATTAAATTTCCATTGTTAATAAATTTTGAAAAAAGATTTTGTTTGCGACCAAAACCTGGGGAAATCTTTCCGAACATAAGGGCTATTAAACAATTTATTTTATATCGAAAAAAAACGACTTTCGATTTATGGTGGTCTACTTAGGATAATTTGACCTAAGCTAAAAACTCAAACATTCTTATCGCGCGCGGCTTGCTTCGCTCACAAGTTTGAACGCGCCTAGGGCGCGCGACTGTTTGTTCTCGCGCTTCGCGCTCGATGATGCATTTATCTCGCGCTACGCGCTCGGTCTTTGTATTTCTCCCACACTTCCGCCCAGACCTTTTAAAATTAAAGGTCAAATCATCGACAACTGTAATTTGGTGATTGTTAATTTTCTTTTGTTAAAGCTCCTTGGTTTTAAAGAACACATTCTCGCCACGAATCTCGTGTTTCGCACTCGATTTGGTGCAAAATCTGAACTTTTCTACATTATGTTCAACATTATTATATCAAATGTATATCATATTTATTTCTGTATCTCAAGCTGGTACTGCTCATTCAGATTTTGCAAAATATTGTACAAATTTTATTTCTCATGATTCCATGTGCGAATTGACCGTCGGCCCACAGTCGGGCCAACCGTCGGACGGTCGTCCAAATTTGTGCGCCACTGGTCGGGCCAACCAGCTAAATGATAACGGTCAACCGCCTCTGACTTCTCAACATCGGCCCCAAATTTGGTCCCATATATGGGCCATCTATTCAGATGATGTCGGCCCAACTTTGGCCAACAATGTCGGGCCGACTTTGATTTTTGAAGGTTCAAGGTATTCAAAAAATTAATAATAATTTATTGCGAGTATTTTTACTATGAATGTTAATTTTTAAACATTTTTAAACATTATATTACAAATAAAATTTCTATCGCTACAGGGTTTCGAACCCACATCTATACTTGAATCTATCGCCTAGCAGGCGGGAGTCTTACCCATTACTCTATACCTACAGAATTCAATGTCAATGAAAAAACCATCCTCATAAGTCACATCTCAAAGTAGTTGAAATCAAATGTTTTTTTAACTCTTTTTTCTCAATAATTTTTTTATTATTATGCGACATCATGTAGATGTAAAATAAATTAACTGTTAACGTGAATACAAGTGAAATAACTTTTAAATAAATAATTTAAACCCATTACAATTTTTAGGGTTTCGTAGCCCCGGGCTGAAACCCTTAAATTTTTTTTTCAAAAAATTTTGTTTTCAAAATTTTTGTTTTATTTTTTTTGCACAATTTTTTTTTCAAACATCCACACACTTTCTTTTTATATGCCTGTGTTCTCAATTGAACTTTTGTTCAATTCCTTTCCTTTTGGTTTTTACGTAAATTCGCCTCTAAAAAATTTCAATATATTACTTAGTTCCTCAGAAAATAAACCTTATCCAAACTCAACTATGAAGGAAAATAGTCCCGAGCTTTCTGTATGGATTTTCAAAAAGATTATTCGTAAAAATTGAAAATTTTAAGTATACGCTTCTCTATAATTGCAAAATTATTCTCAAACCACTGACCATCTTCTTGATCTTTAAAATATACATAGGGGAATAAATACACAATTAAACTGAAGGTATTATTTTTGCTGCAACGGTATGCATTTGATACCAAAATCTGTATCAATATAACAAATCGAAAAACTGTTCACTGTTAAAAATGTTTGTAAAATTAATATACTTTTAATTTACGAAAGCATATTAATTTGCATAAACGCATATCGAACATTGAATTAATATACTCATACGCTGCAATATTAAAATACGCGTACATTAATCCTAGTATACTAGGAATAGCAGATACGCACAATGATTGCGCAAAAGCTGGCAAAACCGCGGGCAAAACCGCGGGCAACCGGCTTGCGTCTCCGGTCCCGCGTCTGTAACCTAACCTAATCTTCGACGATACCGTCGTGAGACCTTGCATGTCACTACGAAGTGTTTCTAATATTTCACGTGAATGTAATGTATAATAAGGGAATTAATTATATCTTTATCGTGAGTGCATACTTGTATAAGCAGTATCTTTGCCGTGAGAGACAAGGAGCGATAACGGTTTCGCCAAGAGTTTCGTACACGTGAAAAATAGTTGCACTATATGGCAAATCTTCGTTTTGGTAAATTACAAACAATGATAGACCAGTAGCTTTGCTTAAAGTTTTTTTAATGACTGCGCTCAGTGAAGGACGAGTTAAGCTTTCCAAATAAAATCTTGTTTAAGTGGTGTGTAAAATATTTAAATAATGTATATTTATATGTGTGAATGAATTTATAAAGCTCTCTTCTATATGAAACCTTAAACAAATTTTCTACAAAATTCATTCCCAGCAAACTGT
>CAKNWT010272994.1:0-17730 GCA_932066315.1 Andricus coriarius
AATTATTGACGGACTTTCATCTTGGTATTTATCAAAATAGCCATATTTTGCAAAGCATAATTTATTTTCAATTTGAATGGTTCTTGTCCGAGCTAAGTTACCATCAGTTCGCCTCGAGAAGTATGATCAGAGTTGCTTACAGCGCTCCAAGTGGCTGTTGGCGAACTATATCGATGGGTGCTATCGGGGAGTAGTGGAGGGTAGAGGGGAACTGACAATTTTCGCCGGACGCGCCTTCTATATTTATCGCGGGTAACTAAACCCGCACCGCATCTAGGTTTATAATATCGTTGACTTCGTATTATCGAAGTTTGACTTTATATTGGTAGGGGAGCGGCGGCGAATGCGGCGCGACGGCTAATGTGGCACGTTCGTGTTTTCGAATATTAACGCATTTTCTGCTTGCGGAGGTAGTTTCATTATATGTATATATGTTTTCAACGTTACATTATCAAAAAATTGGGATAATTAAATTAATTGTCTGATTTTTATGACGAAAAGTTAGTTTTTGTTCATTCGCTTGTATTGTCAGAGTAGCTAAAAACAAGTAAAAAATTACAGAATTTTCGTGTAAACTTATAAGATTTTTTGAAATATACTGTTCTGAGTTTCTTGAATGCTTTAAAATTTAATATTTTAAGTAAAATTAAAAAACTTCTATGTAAAAATTCTTTATTAAATACTATTCACATGCGACTAATATGGCGCATTCGGGACTAAAATTGGCAGGTAACTTGGCGCACAAGTTTGTGGTTTGTTTTGATGCGAGAATCTCAATTCCCAAAGTAATAATATTTCGTTTCTAATACGCATAAATAAGTTTTATTCTAATGACTATCCTGTATCTTAAAGTTATTTTAGAATAATTGTTTTTTGAAACCCTTTTACCAGTTTTCAGGTTAGGTTCTGACAGAATAAATATTTAGAAGATTTAGAGTAATGATATTATTTGAATGTGGAATCATTATAACTGGTTTGGAAAAGAATAAAATGTACTTATTTCTAATATAATTTTGATTTATTGTTTATAAAACTTCTGTGAGCTTATCTTAAAATAAAAAATTTGTAGCACTCCTAACCTTTATTGTTCTAGATGGGACTTTATAAACGAAAGACGGAAAATGGTCAATGGATAGTTGCCCCATTGATAATTATTTAAATATATCCTTCATTATGTTATTTTTCATATTGGTGAAACATTCTGCACTGTTAACAAAAATTTTTTTTCTTGATGTTTCAAAAGACGTAACCGTCAAATTATTGTGAGACATTCTGCACTGTTAAAAAAACAATTTTTCTTCCAATTTCAGCAGACATAATCCCTCCAATATGTTTATAATATCAAATGTATATATATTTATCTTATTTTTATTAAATTTTACTAATTTTTCTTCATAATTTGTTTTTTATTCAATAATTATGAATTGAAATCGAAACGCGCCACATTACCAAACAAGGTAGGACAACTTGTCACAGATGCACTTTTTGGAGAACACATTAACTAACTTTTTTAATGAACTTCAATTAAACTATGTCCATGCATAGAGCATTGGTAAGATATTGGCCTAAACAAAATATATTTTATTACAATATTTTAGTTTATATTTGAATTTTAATCGTGCATTTTCCTTTATGTGCGCCGCATTTGCCGCCGCTCCCCTATGAGCTAATATATCTGACAGATTGGCCGCGGATTTGATTAATAATAACGAACTTGAATCGCAACTAATAGAAAATAGAACTAATAGAAGTATGTATAATTATTACAGAAAAATTTGATCCTGATGCATATGTTACGTCTCGGAGGAGACCCACTTACCTCATTATAAAATACTTAAATCTAAAACTTACGCTACTTCCTTGATTCTAAATTTGTTTCAAAATAGAATACATGGATTGAGGAAAAAGCAAAAACGAAAGGTTGAGACAAGTGAATTTTTAGATACAAAATTATATTTTATAATCAAGAATTTCACAAATGTGTAAGTTGCGAATATTGTTTAAATTGTTTTATTTAATAGTTTCCAATTGATTGGCTTGACATGGAACTTGGGAAATAAGGGATAGCAATGTTGAATGGAAACTTACCCAAGATTTTAGTTGTTTCTCGCTCAGAACGTTTGTAACTCTTTATTTGTTGGTTGAGGTGGTCAGTGCTCCTTTGTTGTTGGACCCCTTTAGAAAACTTCTGAAATCTTGGTGAGGGATACGGTTTCGAGAATTTGGCTGATCTCTCTTGTTGCGCTATTGTATATCGATACAAAAGATGGTTCCCGAACTGCTGGGGAGGGTTTTCTTCAGTTTAAGGGGTCACTGACTTTAGTTATTTAGTTTAAAGAATTGTTCTCTTTTATGTTCAATCTGAACATAACTGACCTCAAGTTTTTATATCAATAGTTTCACTTTTAATTAAATGTACTGTTTTTATAATTTTTCACTACAGTTTTACTTTTGATTAGTTTAACTGATTTTATAATTGGTTCACTTTGAATAAATCCAGCTTGAAGACGTTCCGGAGGGTTTTAGGGCAGCGATTCAACGGTAGAAATAAACTTGATGTAACCCTTCGAAACATGGGTATACATAGAAAGAAATTCGGTGAGGGGTGGAAAAATAGTCCCTTCACGAACCATTTTCTGGCCAGATTTATGGCATTCTTGACACCGATCTTTGGATAGTGCATAGGTGGGAGGCCACGTGCCGGTTTTTGCTATGAATTTTCTTGAGGGGTAGTCGCCCGCCACATATCATTATGAAGCTTATGGCCTTTTCACCAATTGGGCCATAGTAGATGGGCCTCGCGTGTTCCTTCGTGGGGCTTCCGATCTTCTGATTGGTTGTGACGTCAATGACCGCGCATGCACATTTGTATTACTTGATATTTCTTAGACTTTGACATAGAATTTATAATATGATTCAGAATATAAATAATAAGTGTTTATAACAATAATAATTGGTAACATTTGGTAATAATTGATTATGGTGATTCATTATAAAAGATCGATAAGTGTTTTCTTCAGAGAATTTATTCAAAGACTACTCTTATGGTAATTATAAATTATAGGTTCTGAATATTTTATATAATTGATATTGATAAGTGATTATTATTATAAATAAGTAAATATTATGTATATGTAACGGACACAAGCAGTGACACATCGAAGGAAAAAAAACGAAAGATGATATGTAACTTCGACATCGAATAAGCAAGGATATGAAGCAGGTAATTTTTAAAAAATTCAAATAGGATTAGAAGATGCAATCTAAAGTTGGATTTAAAATGTCATTTACACAAGAGCATCGTCGCGATTTCTCCTAAAGAAAAAAATAATTATGAAAATCAGCATCAGAGTTTCAAAAAAGAGTATTTGAACTAGGATGCACTTACCTAATATGGCGTCCAATATCCAGGATTGTCGATTATAGCTTGGTAGCGTTGGGGCATGCCTACCACCAAACTTTCGGCCATAGTACAGGGTAAGGTCGTTGTCTTCCTGAAGTATCCATTCTCTATT
This sequence comes from Andricus coriarius, assembly GCA_932066315.1. Classification (NCBI taxonomy): domain Eukaryota; kingdom Metazoa; phylum Arthropoda; class Insecta; order Hymenoptera; family Cynipidae; genus Andricus; species Andricus coriarius. Next base: position 3,516 of record CAKNWT010272994.1, read on the forward strand.
TCCTCACTCAAACCACTTCTCTGTAGAATTTATCAAAGCCGTCTGATAGATTTTAAGCGTCCTTTCGGCGTTCAGGTTGCTAGTGAACACGTGTATTACGCTGCGTTGGACGAATAGTAGACCGGGTCCGGTCCACGCGCGTGGTGTACTATCCCATGCTCAGAACGATGACTCATCTGTGAAAACTACGTTCGACCAGTCGCGTTGGATATTTTCGTTCGCCCATGCCAGTCTCTTATCAACATGCACCAGTTTCAAGAACGGTTTCAGCACCGTGCTCCTCCATACATAGTCGGTACATCTCAAGCGGCGTTGTATCGTCTGTAGGCTGATATTTACTCTGTCTCTGGCGGACAAGTTGAACGCTAGCGTTACGCTACAGCATAACCATAAAATAACTCTAAAGTAATCTCGCATTATAATTTATAAAAGAAACAAAATAAATATCTAAATTGTTGCAATTATAATTATACGTTAATATTTACGTTAGAAGGTAATTCCGTAATTGCAATAAGTTAATTATTTAGCGTTAGAAATTGGAAAAACATAGTGGCTGTCATTGAAGCTCTTCTAGAGGCGACTTCAAGCGCATCTACTCAGATCTACTCAGATGCGCTTAAAGTCGTCTTTAGCAGACTTCAATGACAGCCACTATGTTTTTTTAATTTCTAGCGCTAAAAATAAACTAATTGCAATTACAATATTCCCTTCTAACATAAATTTTAACGTACAATTATGATTGGTTACTTTATGGTTACGCTGTAACGTAACTCTTGCATTCAGTCGGTCCGCTAGGGGCGCTTCTCAAAAAGCTTGGTAATCATCTTATCCTCCCTTTTCGTGGTCACACGCATCTTACCCCCGTCTGGGAAATCGGCAACGTCTCCTCTATACCGCTTCACCAACTTCCTGACTAAGTCCTTTGACTTTCTCATATAGCGCGCAGCCGCTGTGAAAGTCATTTTGGGTCCTTTTGGATGCGTGCACAGAAGCACGGCTTCGAACCGTCTCGCGTAGGCTAAACTCATTGCACAATACTTCTTTCCCTTATCTCAAAACAAATGATACTGGACCAAAACTTACAGAGCATCTTAGACTAACCTTTCCTGAGTTCTATACCATAGATAATTTATTTTTTGGACGCACGGCCTTCTAGTAGCGTTGACGACGCTCTTGTGGAACTGAGTTGATTTATAATTTCCCAGTGGGCACTAAATTTGACGACGTCTTTACAACATCGTTACGACATCTTTACGATATCCTATGTCCATGTCGTTAAGGTGTCTTTAGGATATCGTAAAGACATTTTCAGATCGTACGACGCATTTACAATATCGTAAAGACTCCTTAAGGACATGAACATAGGATGTCGTAAAGTTGTCGTAAAGATGTTGTTACGATATCGTAAAGACGTCGCCAAATTTTGGGCCCACTGGGTTGTTTTCTAAATTAGAATTAAATTCAAAATTGAGGTTTATTACAACAAATAATTATTTTTATATGTTTAAACAAAATTTAAATATTTATTTCAGTTAAGGCCAAAATCCCCAAAACTTTTAGTACTTGGAAAGAGAGATATTGTTGGCTGAGTCTTAATTTAAAAGGAGCATGTATCTGCTCAACGTGTTGCGAAGCTTTTCAGAAAAAAACTACCTTTGCCTTAGGATAAGAAAAGCGCAAATTCACGAAAATCTTTTGTAGACGAGGGATTCGAATGCTAGAAAAACACAAGTGCTAGTGCTGGCCTTTTAAATCTCGAAAAGCCCAGTATTTTTGCAAAAATTTCAACAGCAAAGGATCAAGAAATGCATAAGACTCGCGTCGTGTTGGATACAATCTTTAGTAAAGCAACTCTTCTTGCACGTCAAGGTCTGTCTTTGCGTGGAGATCAATGTGCTGAGAATTGGAACTTTATTCAATTCCTGAAAACACGAGCAGAATATGTTCCAGAACTGAAGAGTGTTTGCCACTGAAGGGTAGTGGAAAACACAATGGCGTCATCATGATGTTGTAGATGAAACTTTACAAACAATGTCTCGCGAAGTTCTCTTAAGATTACTGACAAAAATCAGGAGCGAGATACATCTCGTAAAGAGAAATTTTCTTTTCCAGTTAGACCGGTTTTAAAGACTTTATTATTGAACAGGATTTTCCAGACTTTTACGAAACTAAAAATACAAGATCAGGAATTCTGTATCAAATTATGGAGGATATTATGATTCGGCTTGAATTAGATATTTCGAAATTACTTGAACAATGTTTCGATGGAGCTGTAAATATGGCCCGAGTTATTTCTGGTATTCAGAAGCGAATGCGGGAAGATGAACCAACTGCAATGTATGTTCATGGCTGACCTCACACAGTGAGCTTAGTTGTTCAAGATGTCATCGAGCTTCTTCTACCTGTAAAGAAATTTCTTGGCATTCTCAAATAAGCGATTTGCGCTATTTGAAGAACTGCTTACAGATGATGGTCCAGGTTTAATGCCATTTCACCCAAAAAGGTGGCTGCTTCGCATTTGAGCGGAAAAAATAATGCACAACAAAACGGTGTATGGGCTATTTAGAGCCATAGACAGTTTCGCGTTCTACTTCTTCATGACTATTGTAATTTAAATTTGAGAAAGAGTTGAGGTTTGAAAAAATCTCGGAAAAATTCGAAGTTCAGTTTTAAAGACATGTGGACGAAAGCTGCCGAAGACTCATTTGCCCTCGCCTACCCAACCCGGAAATTCCTTGCCAATGTAGAAAATCTACTAAAATAGATCCTGCGCCAAGCAATGCTCACGCTTATTTTAGTCTGAAGGAGTATTATCAAAAAATTTTCTACGAGTTGATTGACCAAGTTATTGTTTGTATAAAAGATAGATTTAGGTGCAAAACTTCGAAACTCTTAGAGAAATTTGAAGATTATGCGACAGGAAAAGATTCGAATGTAACAGTCATGCGATCCTTTTATAAGAAGGATTTTAATCCTGACCTTTTATCTCTTTATCGACAGATATTTCTTGACCGAATAACGCTAAAAATGTGAAAATTAAGTCATTAAAGGACGTTGTCAATTATTTAAATTACAATACTAACTTGGGCGATGTAATTCCAAAGTTTATGAGAATAATAAGAATCTTAGTATCCATACCAGCATCATCATGTACTGCTAAAGATCCTTCTCAGCATTGCGCAGATTAAAAAACGATTTGCTGTCATACATGGAAGAAAAACGGTTAAACTACCTTGCTTTGTGACACATGCATTCGCACCTTGCGAAAGAGTTGTTGCAAAACAGCACAGTCAACATTATTAATAATTTTATTGGAAAAATCTTAGCTGCGGAAAAGCACATATGCTACTTTAAATTGAACAGAATTACGATTTACGTATATTTATTTGTTATTATAAAATAATACATGATATAAATATTATATAATGTCATTGTAGGCTCATAAATGAAACAAATTACGCATATATTATAAATAGAAAAAAAAGAATCACCCCCCCCCTCCATCCTGTTTCCATAACACAAATTCACTTTTTTTAGTATTTGTTTTCTTAACGGCTTTTTAAAGACCCTAATTCTTTGTAAGCCTTATTGTGCTATTTCATTGCACAATTCGACTGTTTTAAGTTTATGTTTTTTAGAAATTTATATAAAAATTATTTCTTTAATTCCTCCTTTTAGAATCAAACATTCGGAAAAAAGAGTTGGCCTAATAAAAAAAATGCATTAAACAAAAAAGATGCATTTGATAGAGATATACAACTTTTTTTAATACTCTTTTTCAATACAACCAATATCTTTAAGGTGAATCAATAAAAACCTGATTTGCCAGATTTTCGTGCCAATCGAGGCGTAATTAGATACAATTTTTTTTAACGGAAAAAAATTTTACACATTTGCTTGTTAGATAAAAAGAAAAAGAATAGGATCCCGGGGTGTTTTATTTTGTAAGATCTGTCTTTTACGTTATGCCCTATTTCAATACTACTCTCTTATATGTTAATTTCCTTGATTGATTCGCTGTACGAGAATTAGCAGTTACATCACAGTGGCTGTCCATTTTAATTATTAATTCAAATAAGATATAACCCGTTTATGTTTTATTTGGATTTTAGCGGATTACATGAAAATTCTTCAAATAGTTTTTATCGGAAGTTATTCTAAATGCCAACAAGAAGAATTGATTTAATTAGTAATGCAAGTAAATATGTATTAAAATTTTGAAGGAATTGATTATGTTGTATTCAATTAAAAACATATAAATGATCAAGGATTTTACATGAAAATCAATTGGCAATAAATATAGATTGGCACAATCAAGTCAAGCTAAATTAAGAGAAGTTATCACTCATGCCTAGACACACGTTTACCGTCATAAAATACATAAGAATTTATCAAACTTTGAGACAGAGAATTCGTAGAAAATATTCAATACGTATTTGTCTCATTGTAACGCCGAAGTGTCGTTGCTCTATATTTTTTGTGAAAAGCGAGATACAAAATCGAACATTAAATCTGGGATGTCAAAAAATTTAAATTTAATAGAAATTGGTAATATTTCTTATGACCATCGGCATCTTCTTTCATAGTTATGATCCTTGAGGTATTCTTCAAGTTCGTTTGAAATTAGAATAAACACCACGCTTTAAAGACACTTATATTCAGCATTTGTCGTTATAATTATAAGAACCTACCCACATACACTTCACAATAATTGGACCAAAGAACATACCTTCCAAAACTTGGTGGTGAGACTCAAAATTTTTACGTCTCGCAGGTTACAATATACTTTTACGACAACTAAAAAATTTCTAGTCGACGTTGCAGTATCGGATTAATAAATGAAAGAGTGACTGGATGCTCTCTCGCAATGACCCCCAATTTCCCTTCTATCCAAAATCGCCTAATATCACCTGACTTCTTAATCAAGACATGATTCGTCAGATTTAAATATGCGTAAAATCCTCATGAAATTGACACTAAATTCATACGTATTCAAATCACAAATTTATGTTACTCGATCCCCCTTCAGAAAGAGATCAATCATACATTGAATGTTTTGAAGTCACCGTTGAACAGAAAATCGATTAAAACTTATTCTCTAACTCCTATACATAGAAAAACATCATTTTGATTGAAACAGACATCCATCCGTCGATTATTTGTCTCTCTACTTACAATAAAAATAATATAAAAATCTTATGAATACATCAGGTGCAAAGTGCGATTCGGTTTCTTGCCATTCATACATTTTGCAACTATACAAACACAAGAAGAGCAATATGATGCCAGTTTCGAGGGATGGCTCGCACTGGCGGTGGCACTAAATCAGTCTTTGGAAACGTAAAGAGTTAGGGACGTTTGAACCATTTTTGGTAGATTTTTCTTCCGCTTACTGATCCCCCGTACTGCCTGCTTTTATCGCTCGGCTACTGGTGGCGACGCATTGTGGACACTGCCTGTGCGCTGAGAAACTGCGACCTGAAATCTCGGTCTAGTAAAAATATGTAGATTGTTTTGTGAATGAACAAACGAAGCTTTAGTAAATTAATTAATAATCAAATGATGCATAGAAATAGTAGTTAAATAATAATTGAGTAACTTCCTCACCTAATGGATTATTTATTAGCCAGTAGACTTGTTTATATCAATATAAAATACAGTTACAATAATCAATTTATTCATTATCAAGAATATCCAACAAATTATCGAATGAGTTCATTAATTTATAGAATCATATAGCACCAATTCGATCTCGAAACTCAAAAAATTAGAAGTAAATTATCTCATTCAAGGGACTTGAAAAATCGCAATTAACTATTGGAATTTGTATTCAAATAATTAATTAAATATTTTAAGTTGCACAATTTTTGAAAATTCAGCACTTAGTGGTCACGCGGACCGCATCCGGCCAAACTCATTCATACCATGGCCTATGAGGTGAATCATACATGTGACCTTGGGGCAATCGTTCGTCGCTTCTCGAAGAACAATTAAAAGACGCGGTCTATAGTCTAGTACCTGGAATTCGCCCTGCCCGTCTGGCTTTAGCTTCGCGTGGCCCGTACGTGATCCGCCACTTCATGAGACCCTTGAGGGAAAGTTGTGTCACAGAGAAGGAGTCTTTTCGAGACGTGAAAATTTGTAAACTTCGCTGGTTGAAGGTAACCAACAACCAGTGAAAAAGGAACACTGTGTGTTTGTGAATAGAAAGAGACTAGAGATTCACAGTTTCTCGGACCGTGGACCACAACAAGGACTACACCGAAGATGCACTGCCCTTCAGGACAACAAGAATAAGGTCAGATGTTGTCGAAATTTTGGCAGATGTAATTTTGATAGAAAGAAAAACATTATCGATTCCCCACAATAAAAATAAAACCAATTTTTTCAAATTTTGTTATAGTAATCCATTGCTTAGATTTATTTCTGAGTAAGAATTGTATTTATTATTGATTGATGACTGGCATTGATTTCACCCCGTATCTAATCTGATCTCCAATATTTATTACTGACCTGATAACCTATGTGATTTAAACTTGTAATAATTTGATTGCCTGCATTTGTTGTTGATTTTATAAATTTTTGAAAATTGCACTGAGCTGAGGCCCAATTGGACTATATTTATGGTGACGTGTGTATTTCCGGGCCACGCGAGTATTTTCGATAGTGATTTTAGAGTGATTCGGTTCTGCCAGTGAGATTAAAATACGCGACCCTCCGTCAAAATGTCAGATCCAAAGGATGCTTGGATCTGCGCGCTCTCGACCGATCAGCTGATCAGTGAACTCGAGGATAGACAACTTCCCACCGAGGGTACAATCCCGATGTTGCGTACGGCTTGTTAAGATTCGTGCATTTTCAGAGAGAAGTTATCGGAAACGATAATCCCGGCAACGTGCAGAATAAGGAAAGTCCTACTATCGCCAGTGTCTGCCAAAATGCTAACGTGTCGCGCGAACAATATAACGGCTCGGGAATCGAAGTGGTGAACGCGGAAAATCTAACAGAAAGTTTCGGCACATTAGCTTTCGGAGTGTCAAGTGTCAAAGCAATGGGTGCATACTCGTTGCCGTCGCACGATACGTCCATCCCCACTCCTCGCGCGCACAGCACAGGGACTCACGCCACATACGTGTTCCCGACGGGAGGCATCCCTTAGCCGGCCGCGTCGCCAACCAATGCCACGGGCTCGCGAGCCACCCATCCCCTCTCCAGCCGCACCTAATTTTCGCTCGTTTTCGCACGCGCTTTCGAGGCCAGACACCTATACTACGTGCTCGCTACCGCACTTAACGGAACACTATAGTACAGCCAGACTATTAACCGGTCAAAGAGACAGGTCCGTACAACATAGCCACTACCGCGAACCGGCCAACTATTTCTTTGCAGAAAATGAAGTTTGGGCTACCGCGTACAATACTATAGAAAATGTAGGTGAATTTATAACAGCTAACTCCTGTCAACCGAACCACAAATACCGCGAACATAATATACCTCAAGGGAATTACCACCACCACAGCACCGCCGTGAGGAGCAATACATGCAACACAATTACGCCGCAATTGCCCGAAACACAATTACGAGCAATCTAGGCGTCAACCCAGCGAGGACTTAGAAACCTTCTTGATGCGAATGGATCAATGTCGGAGTTTAGTCCCAATCTCGGATACGGAATTATTATTCTGCATTCTATTCTCTTCATCGGACATTGCCCTTCACTGGCTTAAAAATCTGTTGACAGGGTGGGATTCGTGAACGTATTTCGTAGAGTCAGCGAAGATTCGTTTCGGTGATCCAGACTACAAATTTGAACTGAGACAGGAAATACAGAATTATATTCAGGGACTAGAGGAGCCTGTTGCGGATTATTAAACGTGCATTCGTACCCTGCTGCACCGATTGTTGCCTCCTTACTCGGAACAAGAGCAAATAAACTATGCTCACCGAAGTATGTTACCGAAATTAAAACTCAGTATCCATCGAAGTGAGATAATTAATTTCGATCATTCAGAGCAATTAGCGATCCGTGTTGAAAAATCACTCCTAGTCCAAAGAAATTTTGAGCCTCCACCCCCAGCGTAAAAATCTCTGCTACCGAGTCTAGCCTATCGCAAAACAAAGCGGGGTTCTTTTCCTCGTAAAGCTACTGCGATAAATTTTGTCGAAACTGCAGAAGAAGACCCGACTGAATTTCAAGTCGATTAACTAAATTATACAGCCTCCCCTGCTACCGGAAACTCACCTCACGCTAAGTCCGCCCGTAATAAGAACAATAATAACAAACAACAAGCCCTGACAAAGGGGGTGCATCCTAAGGCAAGTATTACCGACGGAAATCAAAGCTATACCTAGGCCGGCTTCTATGGAGCAATTTTGTTGGAATTGCCACCAACCAGGACATCGATTCAGCAATTGTAGGGAACTACGGGGTACCTTGTGCTACGAATGCGGCAACCCCGGCTTTACTAAGATCAATCGCAACAGGTGTCAGGGAAATGCCAGCGGGAGTCGTTAAACAGGACCATCGCGCCTTCTGGTTACTCCAATCCACGTCCACAAAACACAGCTCCACAAAAAAAAAATTGTTTACCCCAGAAACCAAAATAGGCTTCCGCTACGTTTTTGGGGTCGCTGAATCCGAATGCGGGGTCTGTTTGGCTCCATGACGTCACATTTCGTCCCTAACCTCAAAAAACATGAAAATCGCTGTTTTCAGGTGAAACATGATTCGTACGTGTGAAAAGTGGTCATATCCTATGTTTTTGAGGTCGCTGAGTATAAATCCGGAGTCATTGCGTTTCCATGACGTCACGCTTGGTCCCTAACCTCAAAAAAAGACGGTGAATTGATAATTTTATGAAAAACATGTATTTTTTAAATGCAAAGTGGTCATAGCCTAAGTTTTCGAAGTTGCTGATTACGAATTCGGAGTTGTTGTGTTTCTATGACATCACATTCCGTCCCTAATCTGAAAAAACAGTTTATTGGTTATTTTATGTAAAATATGTATTTTTTCAATGCAAAGTGACCATATCCTATGTTTTCTAGGTTGCTGAGTACAAATCCTGAGTCCGTTCAGTACCACGGTCCCAGCCTTTAAGCTTTGATGCGTAACTTCAGAAAAAGTCTCAATCCAACAAACCAGACTCGCCAGTCGTCCAAATCCTCGTTCAGCGAAAATTGAAAGCTAGTCAAAAATCAGTTGATGCTGTTGACAGCATTGTCCGGATAACAGCCGTGCGAACCGGCAATCCACACGTTCTCGCACTGCATAATTGTATGTTTGGATATCAGATAATGTATGCATTTTTGTTATTTTCTCTCAGTATGATCTTGCTGTTTGAATGAGTGACGAAATCCTGTTACTCCGACAGATTCTGTGAACGATGACGACTGCCCTGAAAGGTGATGTGTAGAATCATTCGTATTACTATCTGTTGGAGTAAAGAAGCCAATAGGAGGGTACTGCCTTGCAGGGGGGCATTAGGGTGTGAGGATGAAACCGTGGTGTTTCCGACGACGAGTTGACTTTGTCCTCGTCAAAGTCGGAAAGCCCTCATGCTTAGCCCTGGGGAGGTATGAGGGTTATCACCTCCAGGACGGAAGACTCACCTACGATAGACCGTTGACAATTCTGTCAGCGGCAACAACTGATTTTCGACTAGCTTTCAATTTTCGCTGGACGAGGAATCGGACGAGTGGCAAGTCTGCGGTCTGTTAAGTTAAGAGTTTTTCCGAAGTTACGTATCAATTGTTAAGGGCTGGGACCGTGGTACCGAGCGGACTCAGGATTTGTATTCAGGAACCTAGAAAACATAGAATATGGCTACTTTGTATTAAAAAAACATAGGTTTTACATAAAATTACCAATAAACTGTTTTTTTTACGTTAGGGACAAATTATGACCTCATAGAACCACAACGACTCCGAACTCGTACTCTGAAACCTCGAAAACATAGGCTATGACCACTTTGCATCGAAAAAATACATGCTTTGCATAAAATTACCAATTCACCGTTTTTTTTAGGTTAGGGACGAAGCGTGACGTCATAGAACCCCAATAACTCCGGATTCGTACTCAGCGACCTCAAAAACGTAGGGTAGGCGTGTTCTGGTTTCTGGGGTAGAAAACTTTTGTTTTTTGTGGAGCTGTGTAATGAAAGATCCGAAAGAACAACCTTACTCGGGGCCTCTCATTTATTGAACACTAGCCAAAAAAGGCAAACTCCTGAGAGTCATGATCGGCTCTGGTTCTAATCGATCCTTTTTAGGTCAACCGGGCGTTCAACTAGTTAAACAATTGGCCTTGCCGATATCTCGCATTAAATCGGTCTAAGTAAACTCAGCGTTCAGACAACTTGAGACGTTTAAGTAATGGTTGAAATACCCATTGCCTTGAATTTGAAAAGAAAAAATGGTAAAGCCAGAATACTACCAGCTCTAAATTCACAATGTGCGTTCGGCACCGATTTCTTGCATTATTTAGGAATAACAACAGATTTCATTAACTATTTATCTATGGTGTTTAGCTACCGGCCCCAACCATTTTTATGACTTTAAATTGGAGTATCCTCATCGATCAGCTGGTTCTAATAGCTGTGCTTTATTGCCTATGATGGATGAGCAATCAGTATTGTAGAACCATCCACCAGTGACTGGTCGTCATCAATCGTGATGACCCCCTCCATTACATGAGCGTAATACTCTATAAGCTAAGATGTGCGACCTACATATCCACCCTCGATCTAATTCAGGCCAACCACCAGGTCCCTCCCGATGCGAAGAGTCGCGAGCTCACAGCTTTCACTGTACCAGATATGGGTTTACCATATTTCACCCGAAAGCCCTATGGCCTAACCAACGCTCCTGCCATCTTTCAGAGGTTGCTGGACCGTACGATTACCCCAGATATGGAACCCTTCGTGTTTGCATACCTGGACGATATTATCATAGCTACCCCAACCTTTGACGAACACCTCGATTGTTTGGACCGAGTATTAACCAAACTCAAGGAGGTCAAACTAACGATCAATCGTGAAAAGTGTGAGTTCTGTCGCTCCCAGGTGAAGTACCTAGGTTTCTTGGTGCATACCGAAGATCTCCAGGTTGACCCAGATAAAATTAATCCTATCTTACAATTTCCGGTTCCGACCAACGTTCACAAAGTTAGACAATTTCTAGGTGTAGCCTTCTGGGACCGCCGTTTGATTCCTGATTTCGCCACTGCCGTTGTGTTACGAGCGAATCTCCATTCGTTTTTTTTATCATTAATGTGGTTCGAAATATTATTTCAAGCCACATTGATCCAAAACTCTATATGAGTTCCAAGGGACCCTCTGCTCGCTCGTAACCTGAGAGCTCACAGTCAGCATGCTTACGCTGCACTCCCAGCTCCCGGGGACTGATAGCGAGCCAACTTGCGAGTGAGGAGAGTAATGACCTGAGAGAATGATTTTAATCAAGGATTAATATTATTCTCTGATGAAAACATGCTTTTTATTATTTTTTTTTTACACAGGTATTTAAATTTTGTTTCCTCTTCCCCGAACCACTCAATAATATGAGGGTGGATTGCGGAAGGGAATTGTATGAATGAACGGAATGATTAGTGTGCACCTAGGCCTAGGTAAAAGAGAAAATGAAATACTGTACCTAGAATATAAGATCAAAAGATAAAAACAAATAGAACTAAGGGAATGGAAAATTAATTCTAAGGCATCAGCTTCGAGGACCTAAAATTAAAAACATGTAACAGAACCTGAAAGGAACGAGGGTATTGTTGCACTCGCTTAGCGGGCGCACATGCACACACGCAAGGCACCGCCGTCGCATTCTTTGCATGTAGCTACGCTGCCGCGACGATTTCAAGCCTTCGCCTTTACATACTTCCCACCGTAGCTGGACAGTACGAGCGCGAGGAACACACCAAAACAACACCACGTGCTGGCTCAGCAAAAATTGTACGCCAAAATGCTCATATATTCTTTTAGATAAAAGGGTTGGAATTAATACATACTTATATTTAAGTTGAAAATTCTAACCTGCATCAATTTCTATGCAAATTGAAATAAAAATTTCTTTCAGAAATATAAAGAATGACTCGAATGCACCTCACTTCGGTAAGGTGCTGACGAGGTTTCTGTCTCACAGGTGCAAAATCTCAAACTGAAGCATTTGGCAATGCAATTCTCGCACACTTGGAAATCAAGCTACCTGGCTAGTCAATTTTGCAAACGCTGCTTTGGCTCTCACGGTGTATCCCTACTTTCCTAAGCCAAATTCCGCAACTCCGCAAAAATCCCTACCTGAATCACATCAATTATAAACCGTCGAACAGAAGTCGAAAACGCAGTCTACTGAGTGATCTGAGTGACACAGGTCAACTCCAGTTTTCGCCCGTCCGCACGTCGCGATTAAAACTCCACCGGAACTTTGGAGGGAAAATTCTCGAATTCGTAAGTCGTCAGGTTTCACCACGGTTTAGCGGGATTATACTTTTCTCGGACGGTTACGGAATAAGCCGCGAATTTCGATTGAGTGGCCCACCAATAAGGTTTATAATCCGGACGAAAAACTAATCTCTGCACGACAGGAGGCAGGACCGTAACGGGAACGTTAAATCATCGCGTCCTATCCTTCGTTCCTTTTTGGTTTACCGTTTTCAGTGTGTGTTGACGAGCGGTAGTTTTTTTTTGTTAAGCATAAGGAGTGTGGTAAGCTGTATCATTACCAATTACATTTTGTATCTCTTTCTCTTTACCTGCTGACACGTTCTACCCATTGTAGAACGTGCCCTTTCTGAATCTCATTATTGTCTTCTTTATATATATTGCCGGACTTGTAATATTTCCTTTTAGTATGTAAAATAAACGTGAAACTTAATATACTTGCAAAACCCTTATTTCGAAATCTCAAAATTTTCTTTTCGGGACAACAACTCTCAATTCGAGAGTGAGGGTACCAACCCACAAAAAAATAAATATAGGAAGAACGAGCCTCTCGCCCTTCTTTCAGTTTTGGGGAAGCCTCCCCCCAACGTATTGATACTAGGCAGCTTTTGTTTGCGGGTCTTTTGTTTTATTTTATTCAAGGATTCTAAAAAACAATTGATTTAGTTCGTACGTGACAAGCTGATGGTGGCAGCGGTGGGGCCTACCCTTGCTGTTGCCCCCACTTGGCTTTTCTAATAGTAACTTTTGTTACTAGGCAGCATATATAAAAACTCTTCAAATTTATTTTTGCTGTATAAAATTTTATTTCCAATTTGATATTCTGTATTTCATGTGTGATTCACCATTTCTAATGCTATGATATTAATAATGGAATGAACTTTTAAAGAACAATGTATTTCCAAGTTAAGCCAAAAACCCATGGGCATTAACTTGCCGGGGACCCAGCATTGACTTGCTCAGGTATTTTTAACTTGGCAGTTTTTCCGCTTTTTTGCGAAAATACTGGAACATACTTTAAAGGTTCTTTTTTTATTGTTTATTTAATTGGAAATGGCGTGTTTGAAGTTTACACACGGGAATAAGGCTTGAACCTTGTACTTACGCCTTAACTGGCTAGGGTGCTACCAAATCAAACCAAAAACCCATGGGCATTAACTTGCCGGGGACCCGGCATTAACTTGCCAGGTATTTTTGATTTGGCCGTATATCGGACTTTGGTTCCAGAATTATTCTCGTGCGGACTATCACCGATTTCAATTACGGTATTGATGCTACCATATCAACAATCGGATGAACTTTTGAAAAAAAGGTACTTCCAAGTTAAGTCAAAAACCCATGGGCATTAACTTGCCGGGGACCCAGCATTAACTTGCTCAGGTATTTTTAACTTGGCAGTTTTTCCGCTTTTTTTGCGAAAATACTGGAACCTGTTTCAAAGGTTCTTTTCGATTGTCTCCTTGATTGGGAGTGGGATTTTTCAAGTTACACACGGGAATAAAGCTTGAACCTTGCACTCACGCCCTAACTGGCTAGAGGGCTACCAAATCAAACCAAAAACCCATGGGCATTAACTTGCCGGGGACCCGGCATTAACTTGCCAGGTATTTTTGATTTGGCCGTATATCGGATTTTGGTTCCAGAATTATTCGCGTGTAAGACAGCCATCAATCCCAATTATAGTACGGTGGGAAGATGCCTAATCTTCCGGGTAGCAGTAAGGCTAAAAATAAGCCAAAGCACCGCGCAGGGATAAAATTGCGAAC
>CAKNWT010273015.1:1371-21532 GCA_932066315.1 Andricus coriarius
TGTACATGGCCAAAAATTGTTATATTTTGTGGTAAAATATAGTAAAAATATATGCGATTGTTTATAGTCTTCTTTTAATTGTGATTAAATATTTTTATTGAAATATTATGACAAAAGCAGTAGGTACTTTTTCCGCCAATGACGTAGTTCAAATATTTAATTTGTACACGTCTTTGGCCAAAAAAGTTGAATAAAAAAATTGGCAAAGGAAGCCCGACAGATACTCGGATTGTGAATTATGCTATGCAATAAACAATATTTTCACAATACTGAAGAAAAAGTAAAAGCAAAGCGAGAAACTAGGAAGGGCTCCATATACCACGTGGCTAATTTCTTACTACTTTTGGACCCCCTCACTTATTTCATATTTTATGCAAATATAAATATTCTTGGTATTTAAAAGCCACGCAGCCAAAAGGAGCTGCGAATTAGCTGAAAAATCAGTTTTTCTTAAAAACATAAGCTTCATGACAAAAAGTAGGAAGTACATACAAAAAATAGTTAACATTTTATTAGTTTTTCATGTTTTTCTGAAAATAAATGGGCATATTAAGGAGAAGGCGAGTCCCCGCCATAGGGTGGTCCAAAAATGACTTGGATTTTTTTTCTCGAATTTTCATACACATCGCCCTTAAAATTGTTCGAATACACACAAAAATAAATGCGTTTAAAAAAAATTATATTTAGATTTTCTGCAAGCCCCATGAAGTTTAACACGCATTTCCCATAAAAAAGAAGTTTTTGTACATTTTATACAAAATCGTTAGTGTTAGGTGAATCGACTTGAAACTCAACATTTTTCTTCAAGATAAGCTGCAGAATACAAACGAATAATTAGCATAAGTCTGTATTATAGGGTCCTGAAATACCCCATGAGTGAAAAATTGGATTTTGCTGATAATTAGACATTCATACACATTTTTTAAACAATTTATTATTGTTTTTAGCAATTTTCTCATAGAATAGAGTTAAAAAGTCACGGGTTTCCAAATTTTTAAACTAATTTTCAACTTGTCAGTTAGAGCAAGGCAATAATCAATTAAATTCAACAAAAGTAATTGTTTGAAGAAATTATTATTATTTATAACTATCTTCTCCTGCAAGGTAGTTGCGATTTTAGTTTTTAAGCTTTTGTGCTCTCTGAATCAAAATTGGTAAAATTGAACTAAAAATACTAGTGAAATTTTTCAGATTCGATTAGTGGAAAGTGAGCCACTAAAGATTAGTAGACAATTAGGGGACGGTGGGGAGTTGTGGGCCGTGGGGAGTCGTGGGCCACCTCAATCTCCACCATGTTATGGGTGGTAGGACTGCTTAACCACTTCCAAAAGACTCTCTTTGTGTGAGCTCACTTTATGAACTCGACTCTCATAGTCTCAATACGCGTAGTTAGTATTTTGACATTGTTGATTAAAGTAATCAAAATAAAAGTTTGTGTACAACTCAAGTGGTTGATATTCGAAGTCCCGTTGTGCAGCATATTTCAAAGACAAGTTAGTGCAAAATATTCCTTGAGCAATTGGCTTTAAATTCAATCAAACAATTTCGGTAAAACATTCATTGTGTGTATGGCCATTCGGTCATTTCGTAAATGTCGGCTGTGCTGGGGAGTTGTGGTCCACCATCAGTGGGGAGTCGTGGGCCAAACGCTCTTAATGCGTATTTCAATTTTTTAAGTGAAACTTCTTTTCTCTTGTTCTGAAAACTTTTGCATTATCTGCAAGGGCACAATGCCAAAGATTTTAAATCAGAACAAAACAGTTCACTGCAACATGTGCGATCGTGCTGTGCACTTGAAATGTGCCAACATGAGGACCACTTGCATACATTGTGAATCAGAATAAATTTTTTTTCATCTTTTTAAAATCATTAATTTTTATTTACTGCAACTTTAATAAACGTAAGCTACTGGAATATGCCATTTTCTTTTATTTTTTTGTCATGTCCCACAACTCCCCACCAAAATCACAAATATCGATTTTTATAAGATTTACGTCATCCTAAATATTTCTAGCGCATTAACGAATTTTATTAATTGTGGTCATCAATTGATGTATTGAAAAGTATACTACAAATACCAGTCCATACATTGACAATTTATTGATGTTCAGTGAAGTTATGTCTTATTAATTAATTTTTAGGTTAATAAAATGGTTAATATTATAATAAAGCATGGCCCACAACTCCCCACTCTCCCCTACTAATTCGAGTAGTCAAGATACTTCCAAATTCTATAGCACAAAACTAATTGCTTGGTAAAAAAAAGTATTTAGAACTTTATATAATAGTTTTTACAAAGTTAGAAACATGTAAAACTTTAAAAATAGGAAAGTTTAATAAAACGACGCGATGGTGTAACATTTTTAACTCTATTTAAAGAATAAGAAGACCATACTGAGGAATTTCTAACGTGACCTAGCCTGCTTCAATTTTTCAAATATTGCCTTCCGATTGCTTGAAGAAACTTGAAAAATAAAATTTTTCACCATCTCAACATTATAATGGATCTATATAATATCAATATGGATGAATATATTAATTAATTATGCACATTCAGGATCATCATGCGCTACTTTTCCACAGAGTTCTGTTTATGATTTTCAAAATTTTTGTCGGCTGTATATTTTTCTTATTTTCCATAGAAAATTGGAATTATTTAGCAAACTTTGTAAAAATGTTTTTCCTTAAATAAGCAGCAGCCTAAATAAGTATGGAATTGAGTACCTCGAGAAGGTTATCTTAATTAAATAGCTTTTTTCCTTATGCAAAATATACGTTGAGGTCTCTGTAAATCAAAATTGGTAACATTTACATAATTACTAGTGAAATTTCACAGATTCAATATGTGAAAAATGAGTCACTAAAGATTAGTAGAAAATTACTGATTCGATTATTTGAGATATTTGCTACTTCAGTAGTAGAAAGCAACTAATTGCTTGATAACGACAAATAAATTTACTTTGGGCTGTATGTAATAATTAGAAAAAAAGTTATAAAATCGGAAAACGTGAAAAATAGAAAAGTTTAATAAAACAACGCTATGGTGTTACATTCTTAAGTCTGTTGAAATAATAAGGTCACACTGTGAAATTATAAACGTGATGTAGCCTGCCCCAGTTTAAAAAAATCGCCTTCTGATTGTTTCAACAAAGATAGGAAAAATAAGAATTTTTTACTATCTTTAAATTCCAATGAACTCAAAATTAATCATATATATTTTCACCACTATTTTTCCACAGAGTACTGTTTTCGATTTTAAACATTCTTTCAGTCGTATATTTTACCTTTTTCCACAGAAAATTGCAATTATTTAGCAAACTTTGTAAAGATTATTTGCCTTGAATAATCATCACCTTGAATTAGTATACACTTGAATGACTAGAAATAGTTATTTTAATTGTATAGGTCTTTTTCTGATGCAAAAGATACTTTCAGGATGTGCTAAATCAAAATTGGTAAAATTTAATTTTTAGTCAAATTTTACAGATTTGATTAGGGAAAAGTGGGCCACCGAAGATTATTAAAAAATTACTAATTCGATTGGTGAAGATACTTTATAATTCAATAGAAGGAATCAACTAATTGTTTGATGTGAATAAATACATTTCCTTAAGACTGTATATAGTAATTAAAAAAAGGTTATTAAAATAGAAAACCTGAAAAATGGAAAAGTTTAATAAAACTTCGCGATGGTATGACATTCTCTATTTCTCTATTGACACAAAAAGCAGGTCATATTGCGCCACTTTTCAACAGTTTTATTTTCGATTTAAAAAATTTTTTTCACATTTTTTTGTAATTACCATAGAAAATTGAAATTATATAGCAAACTTAGTAAAAATAATTTTTCTTAAATAAAGGTGAACTAGAGTATCTGAGGAAGTTTCTTTTAATTGTAGAGCTTTTTTCTGCCGTAAAAGATACTTAGTTGCCTCTATGATTGAAAATTGTTAAATTTAACTAATTACTAGTAAAGTTTACAAATTTGATTAGCGAAAAACGAGCTACTAAAGATTAGTAAAAAATTGCTGTTTCGATTAGTCAAGATATTTCCTAATTCAATCGTAAAGAATAACTAATTCCTTAATGAAAATATGTAAACTTATTTAGGTCTATATATAATAATTTGGAGAAAGTTATAAAAATGGAAAAAGATGAAAAATTTAAAAGTTTGATGAAACGACGCGATCGTGTAACATTTTTATCTCTACTGAAATAATAATAAGAAGGCCATATTGATAAATTGTTAAAGCGAGCTAGTCTGTTTCTATTTTTAAATTATCGCCTTCTGATTGTTTGCACAAAGTTGAGAAAAATAAGAATTTTTTTAATAACAATGGATCAATGGATTATGAATTAATTATGCATATTCAGGGTCCTTTTGCGCTACTTTTCAATAGAATTCTGTTCTCGAATTTCAAAATTTGTTGCGGTTGCTATTTTCTCTAGTTTTCCATAGGAAATTGCAATTATATTCAAGGAAGCGTGGATTTATGACAAATATATTGGGTTTTGCTTATAGCAATTGTTATAAAAATGAAGCAATAGAGTTTCTGAAAAATAAACAATGTTATTGATGTTAGGTATAGGTGTTGCAACAGTTTTAGGGCAAATTCACTTGTTGGCCTGCATGATTTTTTATTAACCAATTTCGATCAGAAGTTTTCTCTTTGCTTTGAAGAGATCTAACCTCGATACAGACAATGTACAAGTTACAGATTTTTCTGATAAATGAATTCTGAGCTACAACTGTGCAAATATGACAATTTTGTTAAAAAATAATTTTTTTGTAGCGCTGTAAATTACAAAAAATTTATGCTACGAAAGAAGTGCATGAAGCTAAAAAGTTTTATTTTCGCTCAGAGATGCTAAAAATGGTTTTATAAATTTTATGTTAATAAATAATTGAATTTATTGTTAAAAAAAATTACTTACACAAAAACGGACCAGGATTTCGAAAAAATAACCAAGATATTCGTACAATCAGGGGACTTTTTTAATTTTAAACAAAAGGTATCTCGGGGACCTCTTAGTGAATACAGAAGTGTCAGTGAAGTGTCCGGAAATCTTCATGTGACATTTTTCAAAATTCTTCGAAACCTTAATTAAAGTATTCCAAGAATGTTCAGGGAAACATTTATGCTGTTCGGAAATATTGGTTTAATCTAGGCCAGTACGTAGAAGTTTCAACTTATAAATCACAAATTTGCGACAAAAAATGGAATAGTTCAATTTTCAGATAAAAAAATAATTTTAAACCAAAAAAACTAATTTTTAACAAAATAGTTAAATTTACAACCAAATAGTTGAATTTCAAGCTAAAAAGAAATTTTAAATTGAATAATTAAATTTTCAACCAAATAGTAGAATTTCGAACCAAACTGCAAAAAAAAGTATCATTTCGAGGCTAGTTTTCGGTATTGAAACAGTCATCCAAAAATTATTTTGAATTATTTATGCATATATATACATTTATATTATATTTAAAAATTATATTTGCATATTACTTGTTATAAAATGTCATGCCATCCTCGATAATAATGAATCCTTCTATAAAATGAGGGGATATTGTTAAATGCCTAAGACAGAATCAAATCAATCGGTAAACTACTCATTTTTCGATATTTAATTATATTTATATTTTCAGATGTTTTTTCAAATTCTTATCAAGTTTTATAGCCGTATATCACGTCACTTTGCGCACAGTGTGAACATTGAACCGACTGAATTTTTTTTCTAAACGGAAGCTATATAAATTCTTAAGATACATGTGAGAACCGATTTACAAAAGAAGTTGATACTTTTTGTTTATTTAAGTATAAACTTTTCAAAAATTAAATTTTCTAAGTTTCCGTTGTATGAACAAAACTTAAATTGTTCAGTTTGAGTGACAGTAATATGTAAGCAATAAATTCAGATTGCAAAGATACTGATAGTGAGTTTCTAATAAATTAAAACTTTGTTGTTAACAATTATATTGTTATAAACAGCAGTTTGTGATTTTGTAATGATTTTGAATCGTTAAACAGTAAATTTTGTAATTCGATTTGAAGTCATGTACAAGCATTATAAATATAAATAAAAGTATGTTTCTCATTGTTATAAACAAACAATATAGAAAAATGGAGAGTTTAAGCCTTTCCACCAACTACAAGGTCTTACAGCCCCTAAGAGAGGTACCTCATAATACAGAAATAGAGATATCGAAACCATCGTTTCGAATTCGATCGCACCTTTTTCTACCCTCAAACTGTAAAGTGTTGACATGAGAATGGTGAAAACCATGTTTTCCGTAGAAAATTAATCTAATATTTATAAAAGTAAGTGATTTTCTGTTAAATAACTTCTTCGTATGTCTGGTTGTGAAACAGCATAATGCGTCATTTTGGACAACGTGTGTGCTTCCCACTTGAAATGTTTTGCGAGGTGTTTTGCTTATACATATATGGTTGCATCTAAAAAAGGGTATAAAAACTCCTAAATTAAACATTAAAAATAGCTTTGACTTGAAAGAAAAATTAAATAACATAAAAATAGATAGTGATCACATATTTATGTCCTTAGATGTCAGTTCGTTATTTACTAATGTTCCTTGCTCGTTGGTGTTGGAGAGCCTTGATAGAAGATCTCATGATATTCAGACTAATTGCAAAATTCCTTTCGAAGAGACAAGAGAATGTATAAAATTCCTTTACGACAATACTTATTTTGTTTTTAATGATAATATATACCAACAAATTCATGGTACTCCGATGGGTTCACCGATTTCACCGTTACTTGCAGATATGGTACGTGGATGACACGATCTTATGTGTCAAAAAGGATCATATTCAGCTAATTACTCATATTTTTAATTCTTATAATGTTAATTTGCAGTTTAAAATTGATCTAGAAAAAATAATAGTATTAAATTTCTAGACATTTCTCTTTTGAGAGATAAGAATAATATTATTACCAACTGGCACCAAAAACCATCTTTATCAGGCAGAACTATTAACTATTTCTCAGGTCATCCAATTCAAGTAAAAAAGAACATTGTATTCAACCTCGTTGACAGGGCAATGATGTTATCGCACAACAAATTTCATGCCAAAAATTTAAAAATTATTACCCAAATATTGTTGAATAATGATTACCCAATAAGTTTTATCAACCAACAAGTTAAAATTCGCAAATTAAAATTGAAATATAGTCCTAACCAAAATAACTCTGTGCGAAAACAATTATTGGCCCGTCAACCAAAAGTGAGTTTACCATTCATAAAAAAATTCTTTGATAAAACTTCCCACTTTCTCAAAAAATTTAACATAGCTATAATTCCTTCGATAAAACCTTCCTTGTCATCTGTAATTAAACTAGGTAAAGATAAGACTAAAAAATTGGAAGAAACCAACGTTGCTTACAAAATTCCTTGTAAAAACTGTGCTGCTTTTTATGTGGGTGAAACTAAAAGAATGTTAAAAACGCGCATAAATGAACACAAAAAAAAAACAACAAGAAACAATTTGTTATTAATGTACATCGTAGCACACACAGCCATGAATTTGATTGGACAAATACTAAAATACTTGATTTTGAGTCCAACTGGAAAAAACGTTAAATTTCCGAAATGATATGTATTAAGAGTAATAATAATGGCATTAACAAGAAAGAGGATATTTATAATTTGAATCACTTGTAAAATCCAGTAATTATTAATTTAAAAACATGATTCCGTCTTACGTAATTTATTTCTGTGCGTTATAAGAAACTAATACCTGAAAGTACAAGCTCGTAATATAAATACCCCTCTGTTGTCGAATGATAGCCAGGAGACTAATAAGCTAATAAGACTAATAAGATAGCCTCACAGACGACGTGCAAACGTCAATTTTAATCGCAGACTAGTTGAAATTTTTTTTTCAACTTTATATTTTTTAATGACCAACGTGATCTTTTAATTTAAACTTATAAGGTAATTTGTTTAAAAAAATTTGATTTTCAAATTAATTTCAAAAATTGTTATTCTGTTATTTATATCTTGGTGTTATTTAATAAAATTTTAGCCTGAAGAGGTCAGCAAACTAAGCTGACGAAACGTCGCAAAATAATTGTGGACGTTTATTATTAACCCCAGTGATCAACAAAAAAGAAACAAATCTTCAAACTAAATATGGAGGGTGATAGATATTTCCATACCAATTACACCAAATGAATTTTTGTGATTTTTAATATTTTTGAAATATTTAAATCTGAACTCAATTGATTTATTTCACTGCTGTGCAAATAAAGTGACAAAGTGTTTTTACAAAAGATACAAAAATTGGCAGTTAAATGGAAGTTACATTTCCGTTAGTGTGCTTAATATGAGGTATTTAAATTTCCTAAGAGTCCGTAACAGTCGGATAATTGATGTTATGATTATTATATTATACCATTAAACCATTTCCCGTTCGGGGTAGGCGTGACTCGCTCGGTGAGGAAAGGAGTAATGTTAGGTAAGGGGTATAGATTTTTTAGATTGATCTAGAATTCTCGTGTTATTTATTTAAATGACACGTTCGTCCCGGAACACTGCTCCGACCCAGGTTCTTGATCAATCTCTCTAGCGATCACCCCAAGTGAAGAGCCTCACAAGGTCGTCATGTAAGGTTTCCCACTCGGGCCCATTAGTATGCAAGGTCTTTTGTTTCAGGCGTAATTCACTCTACTGTTACTCTGTTAATAAACTATTTATCGCCACACTTTTCTGTCCTGGCATACTTCTCTAGCATTCTTCACGTCCATGCATTTTTTCATGAAAGCTCTCGTGTTTCTATAGCTTCTTATGTCTCTTCTGATTAATGTCTCATTCACAGATTCTAACCATTCTTTCGGCGGTCTACCTCTGAGCATTCTGCCATTTAATTTACCTTTATACACTTGTTTGGCCAGTCGTTCATCTTTCATTCTTTCAACAGGTCCGAACCATCTTAACTGATTTCCTTCCCTTATGCCAACTAGTGTCTCTCCTGTACCACATTCTCTGGACCTGTCCTTTTCTTGACAGGTCCATGCCTCGCTACCGGATAGTACAGTCGGCACAAATATAGAATAATGCTTTGTCATTTCAGCTTTTTTTGATACCTTTTTACTTTTATAATAGACCCTGCTCTACCGATGACCTTCTTACCCTCATTTATGCGCCTATCTAACTCCCCATCTGTCTTTCCGTCGCTAGTGAATAGGCTACCCAGATATACATATTTACCAACTTGTTCTAAACTCTCATCATTTAGGACAATGTTGCATATTATTTTCTCACCTTTTCTTTCAAACGCCATGATTTTTGTTTTATTTACTTTAATTTTGAGGCCCATGTTCTTCACGCTTGTATTGAGTGTACTCAACATTCTTTGCAAGTTTTTGATTGATTCTGCTATAAAAACCTTGTCGTCTGCGAAAGCTAACGCACGTACCCCCACTGTCTCGAAATCTACACCTTCCTCGTCGAAGAGGGCCATTCTTAGACACTTGTCCATAAATATGATAAATAGCCATGAGAACATAACACGTCCTTGTCTAACACCCTGCGTAATATCGAACCAGTCACTCAGTTTCCCATTAACCCTTACACTTGCTTTGCTACCTCAAATGCTTTTTCCAGGTCAACAAATGCACAGAAAATTCTCTTTCCTACTCTCAAACTTTTTTCTCTGATCTGTCTTAAGCTAAATATTTGATCTGTACATGATCTTCCTGGCATAAACCCACTTTGGACTTCCCATGTCTTTTCTTCTGTTATTTTCATTACCCTACGAATCAGAATTTTTGAGTATATTTTACTCACGGTACTTAATAAGTTGATACCTCTGTAATTATTGCACTTGCTTTCATCTCCCTTTCTGTTGTATATTGGCATGATAATGGCTTTTGTCCAATCATCTGGGACTTCTCCCATCTCGATACATAAATTTATCAAGTCGCACAACCTGTGAGGTATGTACACGCAACCGTATTTAAGCATATCAGCGCTAGTGCTGTCTATACCACAGCTTCACCGTTTTTTAAGTTCTTAATTATATCTCTAACCTCAGTGACACAGACTTTCTCAATTGGGTTTCCTAATGGATTATGTTCTATGTCACAGTTATGTTGCCCTATAGTTTCACCTCCTAATAGTTCTTTAAAAGAGTCTTTTGAAGCGTCTACCATCCCGTCATATAGCTTTTCATCTTTGTTGTTTCTCATGCTGAAAAACTCTGTGCTTTTACTTTCCATTCATCTCTTTAAATGATAGTTTCATGGTTCCTTCAAAGTCGTTTTTATATTTTCTTCTCTTCTTCTCTTCTTCTGTTCTTATTTCATCTTTACTTTCCTTGACTAGTCGTTTAATTTTCCTCTTTTTGTGTCTGTAATCATTTTCAAGTCTATTTCTCTCCTCATCGCTAAGACCTGTGATTTTCAACGTTCTCTTGTACGCTTCTTTCTTTTCCTGTCGGGCTACCTAATTCCATCATTCCACCATGCATCACCAGGCTTTCTTCCTACAGCCGCTGTACCACACATTTCGGTCGCAGTTTTAACAATGATATTCCGTATCATAGTCCACGCGGCCTCTATATCTTTATTGCTTCTAAGCGGCTTCCAAGTAGCCTTATCTATGTGTTCGCTTATCTTATTCTAAAAATCTATTTGCACTTCCGGTTTCTGTAAATTTTCAATCTTTATTCACGTTTGTTTCGTTTTTTGTTCTCTTTTTTCTCCATCCCCGCCCTAAGTTTATTTTGGAGACTGGAAGGTAATAATCAGTATTGTATTCGGAACCCCTCATGACTCCTGTATCTTTTATTAGTTCTCCTAGTCTGTCATCCGCAATAACGAAGCCAATTATACTAAGGTTATTTCCTTTATATCAGGAGTATATGAGGATCATCTTATGTCGAAAGCAAGTATGTGTAATAAATAGGCCCTTTTTTAAGCATAAGCTAACTAATTTTTACCCGTTATAATTTTTTCTTGTTGGATCCCCAAACTTACCTAGCACCCTTTCTGTATCTGTATCCTGATGTTAGAGTTTGGACGCCGAACCATCCGTTCATATCTCCTAGCAGAATTATACTTTCACCTTGATCGCAAGTATTTATTGTAGCATTTAAAGTGTCCCAGAAGGCTTCTTTGACTTCTCTCGGAGCACTATCAACTGGGCCGTAGCACTCTGTGATAAATAATCTTCTGATTCCTACCTTCATTCTAGCCCATAACAATCTGGGAGATACAAAATCATGATCTTTGAGATGTTGTCTTGCTTTTTCATCCATAATCAATCATAGCACAGCCACACAAAAAAATCTTTTCTCGGGTCTGGAGGTTAGACCATGTTGACTATATGTGTTTTTGGTCGCTGAATCCGAATGGGAGGTCCAAAAAACCCCAGCACATCAGGGTTTTGGCGTGATCTCAAAAAACCTGATATAAATTTTGTTAGAGTCAGGGGGTCAGACCATGTTTATTATATGTTTTTGGGGTCGATGAATTCGAATCCGAAGTCAAAAAAGCCCCAGCACGTCATGGTTCTCACATAAAATAAAAATAAATAAAAATTGGGAGGTTTTATGAGGTTATGCCAGAACCCTGGCGTGCTGGGGTTTTTCGGATATTTTTTCATAGGATGTGTATTTCTTGAGATATTTTGATATCTCAAGTTAAAAGAAACACCGGTATATGGCTAAATTCATATTAAAACCATGCATGTATCACGTGTGAAGAAAAGTCTTCTTGACACATACGTGACACATAAAACTACCGTTTATGTTGATCACCCAAAGATTTATTTAAATTCAAGAATATATTCATGGTAATACTGATTAAATTACTTGGCTTGCTGAAATATTAAATATAAATATAAAATAGTTTTATTTACGATAACTGAAACATTTATCACAATCAAACTAAACCTTTATTATTAAATGAATGGTACCTATATCCACTTTTCAGAATAAGAAGATAAAAAAATTAATTTCTAACAAAAAGTTTGGTGATTGAGTGCCTAAATAATAGAATAGTAATATTTCAGCACATCACAAATAGTATATTTGAAAAAATCACTAATTTCTTTTACTAAAGTCAATTTGTTATCGATATCAAATGGTGTACGTGAAGTTTTTCAGGTGCACAAGCATTAAAAATATTATTTTTAAAGTGAATAAGGTAAGGTGAAATAGATTAAATTTGTAAATAATTCTTTTTTTTCTTATTTTGATGAGGAAACTTATCAATATGATGAGTTAGTGGAGGTCGTAGTATCATCGAGGTTTATGCGACTTTGGCTGTAGACAAAGTTCACAATTCTGCCTTCGCTTTGTTTAAATACATTTTAACAATCAAGTTCTCTGATCATAGCAGACTTTTCTATTTGTCAACATTGACATTTTTAAGTTTCTCTTAATTAATATATATAGTTCTGAAGAAATAATAGCTTTTCACAAAGCAATTAGTAGTTTTCCAATATTGAACTACTAAATATTTTAACTAATAGAATTAGTGATTTTCCGCTAATCTTCAGTGGTTCACTTTTCTCCAATTGAATTAGCAGAATTTTTGGAAAAGTTATTCATTACGTTTCACCAATTTAGATTTAGATAGCACATTAATTGATTTGATTTAAATAAATAATTTTATTGGTTTTAAACAATGAGATTAAATACATTGTTTTTTAAACTGTAGGTAGCACTTTATTTGAATAAAAATATGTAATTAAAGAAGTAGTCTCAAACAATTCAATTACTCAACTCAAAGAAGGAAAAAAATGTCAGAATGTGAAACTTGAATTCATAAGAAATTTTCAAAAAAATATTCTCAGAGATTCAGATCACAACATTTGGAACAATATTTAGCACAACTAAACGAAATTTTGTCTTGATATTATGAATAACGAAATATTGGGATTAAAAAACTAACTTTCGACATAAAACTAAAAAATATGTAATTAAATTCTGAAGCTTTTTGAATAACATGCTTAAAGGTAAAGGCTCTTCCGGGTTTAGTTTATAATTACTAAAGTACTTTTTTAAGACCTTATATTTTTTCAGGAGTAGTTCAGCAAGAGTAGGCCATTCTAAAAATTGGTTATTTGGTTTGGTATCACTGAATTGACTCGAAAATTCAGTTTGGTTAGATTTTGCGAAAAATGCATCTTGTCAACATTTGCGCTCTCCGGGATCTGAAAATGTCAATGAATCACAGTTCGATTTAAAAAATTTCGGTGGAGTGATTTTTTTCCTCATTCATTTTTGATAAGATATATAAAAAATATTGAAATTGTTGTGACCTATACACTTGCATAGTTTTTCCTAAATTTACTTTCAATTAAAAAAAAACGAAGTTTAAGAGACAATTTCTCGAATTTAAATATAACAGTTTAAATATAGCAGTTGTAAAAGTCCAAATAACAGTTGAGTATATATTGTTTAGAGGCAAGAGTTTTGCCTCGATTAAAAAAAATCATTTTCTTGGTGAAATTTCTTCAACCCAAATATATATTTCTTTGCAATAAATGAGAAAATCATTACGTGAGTCAGAGAAATGATTGATAGAAAGCTAAGAAGGGAGTTCAATTGAATCTGTTTTTCATACCTTTAGAAATATTTCAATCAAATCGATTTTTTGAATCAGGTAATTCATTCATCTATGGATAAAGTAATTTAGGTTTCTGTGAGTGGAAGCAATATTTTTCCCAGATAAATTATTATTTGTACAATAAAAAAAACCACTTATCAGATTTTAAAAGTTGAGTACGATCATTTATTTGAATCAAGTATAAATTTTCTTCTATTTAAGAGATCACCAAAAAATTGTTATATTGTTTGGTAAAACATGGTAAAAATGAATACCATTTTTTCTAGTCTTCCTTTGATTATGATTGAACATTCTTATTAAAATATTATGACCAAAACAGTACTTTTTCCGTCACAGAATTACTCGGGGACAAAATATGTTCTTTGATAGAGGAAATTGGGCGATACGTATTTTTGCGATTTAAAAAAGATTTTGTTACGAACTTTTGACCTATTGAGATATTTAAGATTTCTTTCCACAATCTGGTAGAGTTTATCGCCTTCTTTCGAAATCCGCGAGAAAATTTTCGAGAAAAATAAAGAATTCAATATTTTTAAAGAAATTTGTAAAAAATAAAAAAGGTGGGGTTTGCCCCTTTTCATAGAAATTGTCCATGTGTTTCCAGTTCTTTAACTTGTTTTTCCAAATTTTATATATAAATGAAAAATTAAAATTCAAAAATGTCTTTATTCATTTGTTCTATCATTCTGTGACAATTTAATGTCTCTATGCAAATTTATATTCACAATAATGGGTAAAAGTCAAAGAATAAATTTAAATGCTAAACGACAAGAATGTCCAGATTTTTAATCAAATTTTCGCATTTTCTTGCAAACAACACCAGATACGAACAAATGTTAAGAAAATATTTTGCACAGTTAAAAAAGTTCTACAAAAAATTTCTTTACTCATTTATGATATGTTGTACCATTTCCGAGAAGAATAAAAAATGTAATATTTCTTCCGGAAAACTGTAGTTGCAACAGAGCAGCCAATTCTTTTAATTGTGCAAATCTGTTATTAACCATATTATAAATTGCTTTTCCGTGCACAGTTTCAAAATCAGGACACTCTTGTCGTTTGGCATTTAAATTTATTCTTTGAGTTTTACCCATTATTGTGAATTTAAATTTGCATAGAGATATTAAATTAGCACCACCTTTTTTATTTAAAAAAATATTTTTTACGAATTGTTGTTTATACAGACAAGATATTCTATAAGTTTGATGCAGGCAACCATTTTTGTGGTCAAGAGATTTTTTTTCTTCATACATATTGAATTATTTATTTTTCTCGGAAATGATGCAAGATATCATAAATGAGTAAAAAAAACTTTTTGTTGAACTTTTTTAACTGTGCAATCTATTTTTTAAACATTTTTTCGTATCTGTCGTTGTTTGCAAGAAAAATGCGAAAATTCGATTTTATGAAAAAAAATCTCCTGGCCACAAAAGCTTTTTAGCCCCCATAAAACTTACAAGATATTTTTCTTATGATAGTAAGAATGCAACAAAAAATTTACAAAAAATGGTCAAAAGTTATATAGTTTTATAGAAAAAATTGTTGTTTTTTTTAAACAAAGCAAAAAAATTCAAACACGCGTAACTTCAAAATAATTTTTTTTTAACAAATCGCAAAAATATGTATTGCCTAATTTCCTCTAAAAAACCAACATATTTTGTTTCTGAGAAATTCTGCGACTTGAAGTGATTTGAAATGGATTCGGTCTACAGTAAAACGTATACTACTCCCGCAGAAAAGTTCTGTTTAAATTTAAGAAATTTAACTTTTCTTAACTTTTTTTTAATTAGCAGTGAAAGTACGTCGTAAAAAGGGAAATTTTTTTGGATTTAATAATTATGCTTTTTCTCTTCTATGACTGAAATAGATGATTTCCTTGATATTATCTGTTTAATTAAAAAAAATGTCGATTAAAATAAAGAACTGTCTAAAATTGATGAAATAATGTATTTAATCCCAATATTTCAAACGAAGAAAATTGTATTTACCAATAAAATAAAAAAATTTTATGCAGCCTCTACATTTAAATTAGTGAAATATCACTAACTACTGGTGAAATTTTACTACTTCAATGAGAGAATAGTGAAAATTACTAATTCGATTAGTTGGTATATTAAATAATTCGACATGGGAACACTACTAATTTCTTATTAATAATATATCAATTTAACTGTATATTTATTTAAAAAAAGTGATAAAAATGGGAAATGTGAAGAATAAAACAGTTTTATGAAAGAACACGATTGTTTGAAATCGTCAACTTTATTGAAACAGTGAGAAGGCAATGTTTGGAAACCTTTGCTTATGATTCATAAGCTTGAATAAAACATGAAAAAATACTACTTCTTCGTTCAATGTCAGCGCTCAAATATTTATTTCGTACAAGCCGTTGACCTCGAATCCAGACAGGACGGGCTTACAATTAATAAATATATATATTTGTACAAACATCATTTTAAAGAGGTTTTTTTTTGCGGGTTTGCAAATAGAAGCATTGGAAAATTATATGAAATTCAAAGTTTTTGATCGTAGCCGACTTTTCGGAAACTCAACAATGATCCAGATTGTACAATATACAAATGATATATCTTGTTCAAAAAGTATTTGAAAAAATGTATCCCATATTTATACCAGGTTTTATATCAATAAGGTAGATAGTTTCTTCGCCATGAAGAAAAGGTTGAATGCAATTAAAGAACTTGAAAAAAAACTAAAATACTTTTTTTTAATGTGTATAAGTGAGTTCAGGAATGTATTCTTGAACCGCTAGTTTGACAAGCAACAAATGAAAAATTTAATAGACCCCGGAAAATGAGATAAGAATAATAAATGACAAAGCGCGGCTATAATTATTACAAAACAAATAATTGCAGTGTAGCACCGAAAGCTGTCAAGCAATAGAAGTTTCAGATCGAAATGTTAAGATACTGATGATTTTTATCATTAATTTATTCGCATTTTAATAGAAAAACTAAATAATAACAAAATAAGTACACATGAAAAATATACTCTTTATAGTTTAGAATAAATTCTGTGCATAGTGTTCCAGGATAAAAATGTTTAGGGTCCATTTCAGGCCATTAATCATGAAATTACACATTTTTGTATTCTAGGCTCGATAATATCTCCAAAAATTTGTTGTTTGTTTTCTTAAATTTAGGGCTTATTTCTCAATTAATAACAAATCCTTAAAATATTAAAATATGTTTAAAAATGGCTACTGACGATTCACTGGCCACAGATCCTATAAAAACAAGACAAATAAATATTTATTTGTCTTAAAATACTTATGCTTTAGTATTAAATGAGAGTTTAGCCTCTCTTAAACACTTTTGAAACCTTTTCAACCTTTCAAAATTTAATAATCAGTATAAGTGCCCAAGAAACTAATGAAATATGTCATCTCAATCCCTTTTAATATGCCTTGAAATTTTCTGAAACTTCATGAAATCCTATAAATTTCTCTGAAACTCCCTGAAACCCCTGAAATTAGTTTAAAATACGTTGCAAAACTTAACATTTTTTTTCAATCTCTCATAATCAAACAAATTTAAAAGCACGTGAAATCCTATACGTTTTTTTGAAATTATTTGAAATGCCTCATCAGTTGTTTTAAAATTACCCATTCAAATCTTTGAAAATATTTTGCAACTCCTAGAAAGGATCTGAAATTCCTTGAAATGTTTAGAAATCACTTCAAATCCTGTGAAACCCCTTGAAATCTTTAGAAAAAACTTAAAATCTTGTAAAATCCCTTGAAATATTTTGAAATACTTTGACAGTCCTTAAAATATTTTTAAATACTTTGGGCTCTTTAGAAATCTCTTGAAATTGAAACCTTTAGAAGTTTTGTAACATAACGTGAAATATTTTTAAACCCATCAAAAACTTTTACAAAATCGTTAAAATCTCTTCAAATCCCTTGAAGTCTTCTAGAAGTAGTCGAAATTCTAAACAAGAATCCTGAGAAATCCCTTGAAATCTTTTCATAGACCACGAAATCTCATAAGATTCTTAGAAAACACTTAAAATATTCTTGTATCATTTCAAATCCTTAGAAAATTCATAAAATCCCGTGAAATGTTTTAAGTTACTTGCAACCCTTCTGGAAGTGCTGTGGAAACTCTTGAAATTTAATTAACAGTCGTTGTAAACAAATTGAAATTTCGTAACGGACTTCATTTTTAAATTTCGAATATGATAATTTCAAGTCATTCAAAAAACAATCAGATTTCAAGAAAAATGAGCGCGAGATTTTCGAGAGATTTAGTAACACCACTTTTTTTAAGATAGATATTTTCCATTTTCGGTCTGCATTTTTAGGCACACATTTTTAGTTTAAAGAATTTAAAAATGCGGTTTTAAAGCTTTAAACAATTGAAAATTAAAAGGGGTTGAAACTGAAAACTTTGGATGAAACAAAATTGAAGTTGATTAACTGTAAGTATAAATTATTAAATGATTTTTTTGAATTCAAATGTACTTGCTCTTATTTAATTTCAAATCCTATTCAAATAATGTTTCAGTCTACAATATTATAGTTTCAATTATTCAATTTAAAGTTGTTTTAATTGAAAAAAGCAGCAATTTTTTAAGATTTAAAAATATTTAACTCTTCATTTAGAATGAGCGATTATAAATTGAATATTCAAAACTAAACAATTTGAAACTGAATTGTTTGAATTAGAAAGCCTTTTTTAATCGCTAAAATTTCAGAGTGCTTTTAAACTTTGAATGTTTTAAGTTTAATTATTCCTATTTAAATATTTTTAATTTGTGAGTGAAAGTGTTGAATTATAATGGATAAATAACAATTGAACAATTATTAATTTGCAACGACTATTATTTTAATTGTATAGCTTTTTTCTAATGCAAAAGATACTTAAAGATATCTCTATATCGAAATTGGTCAAATTTAAATAATTACTAGTGACATTTCACAGATACGATTAGCGAAAGTGAGCCACAAATGAATAGTAGAAAATTATGAAACTTCATTAGTCGAGAGATTTTTCTTATTTCAATAGTGGAAAACCAATTGCTTGGTAAAAAGAAAAATATTTGAAACTGAATATAACAATTTAAAATAATTTATAAACATGGAAAACGTGAAAAATAGAAAAGTGAAATAAAACGACGCGATGGTTGTCATTCTTAACTTTATTGAAATAATAAGAAGGTCACACCGTGAAATTATAAACGTGATGTAGCCTGCCCCAATTTAAAAACACCGCCTTCTGATTTGATTAGGGAAAAGTGGGCCACTAAAGATTAGCAAAAAATTACTTATTCGATTAGTCGACTTTCTAAATCCGAATTAGTATAAATGTTACTAATGAAATTAGTAGCATTGTATCTGACTGTTAAATTAGTAATTTTATCAGTTTCTACAAAATGAAATGGTAAGATTTATGTTACTAAATGAATTAGTAAGGGTATTCTACTAATCTGCTTTGTAGTGCTGACTTACTAATTCAATAAGTAGCAATGAATTGCTATGGAAACATAATTTAATAATTTTGTAAATACTTTCTGCTGGTTTTTGACTTTTAATTGAAAAACGATCATGTTTTCATAATTTATATTCTAAGTTTATATAGTTGTAATAATAATAATTGTGTATGAACGATTTAATATTTAAAACTGAAACAGCTGCAATATACCATCTATTTTTTCAGTGCGGCCAAAATGTGAACTCGTGAAATCAGGTAGAATAACAGCGTTCTCAGAAATTAAAATATTAAAATTATTATTATCGTGTAAAATCTGTGATAGAAAAGAAAATGAGATTTTTATTACAATTTTAATCATTTCTTCAAAGTAGAACGAAAATTGGGTTGTCATAAAATCATTGTATCGATGATTTTGAAGTCTTTTTTTATGTTTCAAACTTATTCCATTATTCATCTCTTTGCTTGGAAATTCAACAGCTTGTTTGCAATTGTTTCTCTCGCTTGACGACTGAAAAATCTTTTTAAGTTGAAAATTAAACTCATGTCGAAAAGTAGTTTTTTTGTTGGTTAAATTCAACTGTTTCTGATTGAAAATTATTATTTTTTTGGTTCGGATAACAACTACTTGATTTTTCGTTTAGAATTAATCTTTTTTGGAATACAAATTTAATTTCGTGAGTTGAAAGTTAAGCTCTTTTATTAAACATTAATTTTTGTTGGTTCAAGATTCATCATTTCAATGAAAAATTTATCTCTTCGGTTGAGAAGTGAGCTATTTTGTTGAAAATTCGTTTCTTCTTTAACAGAAAATTAATTTTTTTTTAAACTGCAAATGTAATTATTCCAATTGAATATTTGAACATTGTCGGTAAAAACTCATCTCTTTAGTTGAACATGATAAACAATTTTTAATTTAACCATCCAATTTCAGGTTGAAAAATTACCATTTTTACTTGAAATCATTATTTGAGTTTAAAATTTATAAGCTCGGTTGAAAATTAATTTTTTTAACCGAAAATTGAATTTTCATGCTGAAAACTGATGTTTTTGTTTAAAAAATCAAATATTTCGTTAAAAATTCATGTATTTAGTTGAAAAATCGTATTTTTTGG
>CAKNWT010273023.1:12585-26555 GCA_932066315.1 Andricus coriarius
CACCGAAAATTAATTTTATTGTCAAATAAAGAGCAATATATCACTTTTCAATATTTGCTTGTAATTCAAAGTCAATAAAAATCATTTCAATGTCAACATTCCTCATATATTATTTTTGCAATATATTGCAAATACATTCTCATTGACATATATTACACATTGTATGGTCAAATCGTCCAGAAATTTACCGTAACTCTAAGAAAATAGCGAAAAACTCGACTTTTTTCGATTTTTTGAAACTTCAAAGTCAATTAGGGAGGGTAAAAAATATCTTAATGGAATTATTGCTATACAGGTATAAATAGACTTGCTTAGAACTATTTTTATTTATAATTTAAATCTCAAAAAAAATTTTTTTGCGGTTTGAGTTTGAAGAAGTGCTTCGATTTTTGTGATTGTTAGCTATGTCTACGATGCGGATAAAAAAGGATTTTTTTTTATGAAACTTTAGGGGAGTGTTTTTGACTCTCAAAAGAAAGTTTTCATTGCTATTAGAACTTCGCGCAAACAACTTTTTTTTCTATACGCTCTAGCGTTTAGCAGATAATAATAGTAAAGTTATTAAAAATAATCCTTTGCTCACAAGGAAGACTTATAGTGAAATTTAATTATTTATTAGATGTTCTCCTTAAAAATAAATGATCGATTTTAATTTTAAAGACAGGAATATCTTTTTATCATAAATATGAATGTACAATTATTCCTAATATTCTTATGCACTTTACATTTATTATTTCATATGAACATTTGACTTACACATTCAATCATTTTGAGTAAACACGCCAACGGTAGCTAATCAGGTTGGCCCTCCGCGATGGGTAATTTGCTCTTCCGTGGATGGTCGAAATGAGTCAAAACAAAATGCTCGTATTGGCCATCCAGAAAGGATACCTTGCATATCCCTGATAGTGAGTCTAGCGTTCTTATAACAGCCAGAATGGTCATAAAATAAGAGCCGCTCTGACTATGTCAAAAAAATTCCGGATGGCTCTTTAGGTCATCTAAAAGAACGGACTGGCTCTCTAAATTTTGACCTTCTAACTTTGACCATCCATTTTTCTCCGTGTACAGACTCAACTTAAACCTCCAAAAATTATACATATTTCTAATTTCTGTTTCGAATTTCGTGCAATCGAACATTAGCGCCGCCATCGTTGTATTTCGGAACTATTTTCCATTTCACGTAGGTTTAGTATCGGAAGCTTCACTCACGTTAATTACCGTAGGTATAGCATCAGCCTTATTATTATCCAAACACAAGTTTAAAACTTCCAACGCGTGTTGACATGGTTTACATGGCAACCGCCAGTGCGCGCATGTGCACGGGGTTGCTCAAGGGCTTCCATTCGTGGCAAACATTAACGAATACTTGGACGTTGCTCGTCCCACTCCTCACTTACAGGGATACTACTCTTTACTATTCCTTCATGGGAATGGTGATGGAATTGACGATGATGTGGAAGAAGGATCAGTGGACGGGAATGATAATAATTGATTTCAATTGTTTTTATTTTACTGCTCTCTAAACTGTATGCTATGATTGTACTTAATATTTTACTATTTAACATACTTCGTTAAAAAGTATTCTTATTTTTTTCCTAAAACTGCATTAAAAATGTAATCAAAAATGACTTCTCGTACAACCGAGTGAGATCTGGATTAATCGCATTCCTAAATTCGTAAAAATTTCGGATTTAACCACATGCGATCCGGATTAATCGCATTTCTCAAATCGTACAAAGTTCGGACTTAACCGAATTAATCGCATCCGCCAGACTGTATAAAAAAAGACATGAATGAATACAATAATGATTAATCGCATACGAAAGACCGTACAAAACATGGACATGGCCGGACACGACCGGACACAAATCGGAATTGTCGCATCTGCCAGAGCGTAGAATACACGGACATGACCGGACACAATCCGGATTCATTGCATCCGACAAGCCGTACAATACACGGACATGACCGGACACAATCCGGATTGATCGCATCCTTCCGACCGTAGAAAACACGGACTCGACCGGACCCAATCCGGATTTATTACATCCAGAAGACCCTATAAAGGATGGACTTGATGGGACACAATTCAGACTAATCGTATCCGCCAGACCGTATACATAACCCAGCTAAAAATTTCGGATAAATTTCAGATTCCGGAATTAAAAAATTAAATATGACACGGGGCACCAAAAATGTTCGACCCGGTATTGGCCGTTTCTCACAAGGGCTAAAAAAAAGTTCGGTTAGTACATAAGGACCGTTCCGACCGATACACTCAGAGTGCGATATTCTGCGTTGGTGAAGTGCGTTATGTGTAGTAGTCTTAGGTTAAGTTATAGAAATAGGTTTGTGTGCGTCAAATAAATTAAGAATGTCAGACCGTACAACTTTAGGATTCTACCGGACAATATTCAGATTTATTATGTTTTCATGCCACTTCATCCGGACAAATTTCAAATACGACCTGATAGAATCAGAATGACGTCCCGGAAAAATTTTGGAATTCGGAGTCTCTCCGGAATTTTTAGCAGGGAACGGACTCAACTGGACCGAAGCCGGGCTGATCAAATCCATCGACCATACAAAATGCGGACTCAACCGGATCTAACCCGGACTGATCGAATCCGTCAGACCGTACAATTTTCGGATTCTACCGGATGATATTTGGCATTGGTTACGTGCTCCTTCGGCCGGACAAATTTGGCACACGACAAACAGAATTCGGAGGACAAAAACCGGATCACTTTTCGGACAAATTTCCGAATCCGGGATTCGTCCGGAATTTTTAGCAGGGTAGTTGCTTCACGGAGAAAAATGTATCCTCCTAATTTACTGGAGTTTCTATGTTAAGGATTTACGTGTTAGTTGCAGTCAAAATATAGCAAGAAGGCAATTTTTAAGTCAACGTTACTTCTATATATGTGATATTTACTATAAAATGTCTGTAAGCGTTTTCTGTAAGCATGACCACCCAGGAAAAAAGAATCAATTGAATGAACATTTTTTGAATCGGAGAATTCAAGAATGTGATTCACGCGAATTGCGTTATATCGATTTGTGACATTTTTAATCGGTATCATAAACTTAATAATTCCAATCGATCACGATACAGCCACCACCGATTCAGGCAAACTTCGTCAAATTATTTTTCTTTTTCATGATTCGGAACAATCGGAACGACATTTACCGGCTGAGTACTTCATATTTCAGACAACTTAGATAATAAATGTTTGACCGATTCAAAAACGTAGAAAATAATTCAACTAGATTCTCCTAAATTGGTGGGTCCTGTTTGATCGCCGATTGAAATGAATCAAATTTGCGTCAATCGGCATTCATAAATTCTCGGATTCAAATAATTTATATTCAGTTGATTCTTTTTTTCCTACACGGAGAAAAATAGAAGTGAAAAATTGGGTCTTTAGTGCTCGTAGTCGAGGTACTCATTACTGAACTGGCGTTGTACACAAAATTCGAGATTGAATTAGGTTATTGATTCAAGTGCAATCACGGTATTAACTACCTTATGCAACTACAGAGATTACAGCTTGTTAACGGTCTGAATCCTCTAGCGAACTGTACGGAATCCAGTCCAGAATATGAATCGTTCCTATACTCGCAACTCTAAGGAATGATCGGCCAAAAAGAATTTACAAGGAAACAGAGTGGCGGCTGTTGACGGGTCGATATAGTCACTTTTTATTTTATAAACTTACATTTATTTATATATTATACACACATATATTTACTAAGTTTCAAACATGAAATTAGGAATATTTATTTGCTGAAGCAGAAAAAGTGAAGTTAGATGAAAAAACGTAGCTGCCGAGAATCCAACCGGGGTTTCCAACGCAGCAATCAGCTTCTCTCTGCAATCTGGTATTCTGGATGTTATAGTAAGTGTAACGAAGCGCCCTTATGGTATCATGCAAGCAAACTTCGGTTCGGTGCTGCCCGAACGTCATTGAGTGCGGGGCATCCAGGAATAGTTTTACTGGACAGCTGCGAACTCAGTCGAGATCCCAATAGAAGACTATAAACTATACTTCGATTAAGACTTCGTCCTTCTGACAACTGAGACGCGGTATATAGATTTCCATTATGGATGCCAGAAAGTATAGTTAATTAGGCTTTCTTTTTTTTTAATTTTTTTTTTGTTGAAGAAAACGCTCTTTTTATGAGAGAGGGTTCTATGCAGGAGAGATACAATTTTTTAATGATTAGTGTGTAGTTTCACATTCCTTCCCGTTTCTTCTTCTATTCCTGAAATTGGGTAATCATTAAACAATTTGTGTACTGAATATCGAACTCTTCAATCTCATTTTTCTCCGTGTGGGTAGAATCATTTGTAAATGTTACGGGAAAAATCCGTAGATATTACAGGCAGATTATTGGTCTTCGTAAGGAACGACCAATGACACGAAAAGTAAAGTGATTTTTTTTTTGATTGTCATGATTTTTGTGCGTG
Source organism: Andricus coriarius (assembly GCA_932066315.1). Lineage (NCBI taxonomy): Eukaryota > Metazoa > Arthropoda > Insecta > Hymenoptera > Cynipidae > Andricus > Andricus coriarius. The sequence continues at coordinate 17,060 of CAKNWT010273023.1, forward strand.
TTGAAGAGTAGTCAAATTGAAATGCATTTTGACCCCAAGCGAGAGCGAAACCCCAGGTGAAAATATTCACGTGGAAATGTACGTGGAAATTCACGTGGAAATTCACGTGTGAATCTACGTGGAAATCTATGTATAAATTTCCTCATAGATCCCCACGTGGAAAAACCGAGTTCACATTGTAATATTTTCACCCAACAGAAACTATAACCACGTAGATTTCTATGTATAAGTTTTCATGTAGAGCTCCACGTGGAAAAACCGAGATCATATTCTGAAAATATCATTCTCCATGTTAAGAATAGTGGAAAAAGGATCACGCGGGGGGGGGGGCCGCTCTTGAAGTCCCTAAAAAAGTACCACTTATTTTGTGAACGGCCACATACATCATAAGAAAAGACATGCTCCTCGCAAAAAGGCGCATATCGTTGAGCTATCCGATTTTTAATGACGCATAAAAGCCAATTTACTAGAATTCTCTAAGATGCACCCTTTTGAGAACATTATGCATCCCGCCGTTTTGCGGTATACTTGAGCTACTGCACTTGTTTATTTATAACAATAAATTTTATTATTAGTTTATTATTTGAGAAATTCACTTGAGGAATATCAAATTACGCGGATCGTGTGAGTCGCAGGTCGGGTAATTAAATTGAGATAAACACCAATTAATTGATATTTACACATTTATTACGAACAATGGACTTTAAAGTTTATCAATAATGCGGTTTGACAAAAGGTTTTAACACAATCACTACCGACAAGACTAAGCATGTTTTTAGGTTATACAAGGGTACATGGCATTACGGTCAGAAGATAAGCGTCAACTGAGACAGTACTCTCGCAAGATTAGCATCCCTTCAGTCAGGGAAACTTTCCAGTAGTTTCGAGGGAGGCGCAGGACCCAAACTGAGGAGAAGGGGCTTCATAAGACCGCAGGATGTATCATGAAGCTTCTATCTTTACGTTATTTCAAATTAATTAAAATTTAACCTTATCCTTATCATACCGCTCGCCTCGTTCCGCCCTTTAGGAGCGAAGCAGTAACCTATAATGATAAGTCTAGACAAAACAATTTGTAATACAGAGATTAGACATGTAAGGTGACATAATTAATAATAGGTATTTGTGACATAATTATTCGTATATACAGTAACTTAGTGTCTATTTAAGAGAGAAAACACGGCTAGACACCGCCCGCCGTGATATATGTACATTCGAATCATGCTTATTACATAGATAAGCTCACGGCGCCGCCCGCCTTGGCGAGATAGTGCATTACATCTCATACAGTTTTAAACAATCGGGGCCGACATAGGTGTAAAATAGGTCGTCGGTAAACGCCGTGCGCCTTTTTAACGTCAACTACTCTAACTCGTTGATCTCGCCCGGGATGAAACGATACGATTCGCCCTAACTGCCACGTAGACGGAGGAGTCAGAGAGTTGCGAAGTAGAACTAGATCTCCTTTGGCAAGGTTGGGCTTCGAATTAGACCGTTTATATCTATGCTGCTGTTGCTGTAAATACTCAACATCCCAACGTAGCCAAAAGTGTTCATTTATACGTTGTACTAATTGCCATCTTGAGAGTCTATTTTCTTTTAAAAGGAGAAGTGATGGTTCAGGTGCAGGCAAAAGAGGGGATCCTACGAGGAAGTGACCCGGAGTTAAATAAGAGAAATCATTAGGATCGCTGGATAGAGCTGCTATAGGCCTTGAATTTAGGCAAGATTCTATTTGGCATAGCAAGGTAGTGAGCTCTTCAAAGGAAAGAGTGTGGGAACGTATCATACGTCGTAGGTGTTTTTCCACGTTCCTCACACCTGCCTCCCAGATTCCACCAAAATGAGGCGCAGAGGGTGGATTGAAATGCCAAACGACTCCTTCCTGCGTCAAAAAACTACGCAAGTCTTTATCGCGAGAGACCCTTTTAAACCAATTTGTGAGTTCGCGGTCTGCTCCTTGAAAATTTGTTCCGTTGTCGCTATATAAATCACTAGGCAAGCAGCCACGACGAGATACAAAACGCTTGAATGCAGCTAAACAGCTGTTAGTATAGTTGTTAATACCTAAATGCAAGTGGATAGCTCGCGTAGCAAGGCAAATAAATAATGCAATATAAGGTTTTTGAGACTTGCGGCGTCTGCCTTTATTTAGCCTCACGAGAATTGGACCTACGTAATCCAACCCCGTATGAAGAAAGGGTTCAGAAGGAGTCACATGGGAGACAGGAAGATGATCCATTTTTTGCAAGGAAAGCGCAGCTCGCTCTCGAACACATGGCAGGCATTGGTGGATGACCTTTCGCACAAGGTTTCTAGCAACTTGAATCCAAAAATTCTGATGCATTAAGTGTAATGTCAACTGTGATTCACCATGCAAAGTTCGGTAGAATTATTCGATAGAATAATGGGGTGCTTAACTTCAAAAGAAATGGGGCGTTCTCTAAACGTCCTCCTACTCGCAAAATACCGTCTTTGTCAAGAAAAGGACTTGATTTGGTTAGTATCCCTTTTTTGTTAATAGTTCAATCTCAGCGCGAAAATACTTGTGCTGCAGATACTTGAACCAAAAAATTTTCGCTCTCCGGATTTCGTTATAACCAATAACTTTATCATCTACGGAGAAAGAGCGCTTTTGAGCCTGGTTAAGAAATCTATAACAATAAGCAGTTACACGTAGCAGTTTAGGCCACGAAGAGACTGTTGCCGATAATCGAGATGTTAATGTCTCGACAGGGTGCAATATTCCGACGTGAGTTTGTGTACGCTCTTCTAAGTTTACATCATGGGGAGTTTCAAGTATCGAAGACGGCCATTTGACTGTCGTTTTATTGATCCACGATGAACCATGCCACCAAAGATGATGATTGATTGATTCCGTCGTCGAAACTCCCCGAGAGGCGCAGTCAGTTGGGTTCTCCAAGGTAGACACGTCTCGCCATTTAGCGTTTGGAAGACGAGACTGTAATTCAGCCACTCGATTCGCGATGAAAATGCAGTACGTGATGTTTATGGTTTTGGATGCCCTACGTCATTCGCTGACTCAAGTCCCCGGGTCTACGGCATGGTCCCCGGGAATATGATTTAGTCTCTTTTCGGCTACAGAATGAGCTATTTGTATTTCAGAGTTACTTGTCAATCAATAAATGTGAAATGTTCTTAATGAAATAGTAGTTCTTTTTCACATCAGAAGTGGGGTAATTTCCAAAAAGTGATAAAAAAACGGCAAAATAAAACCTGCAGTGTGAAAAATAAATAATAATAAGGGAAAAAGTGGAAGTGTGAAGTGGAGTTAGTGACAGTGACTATGAAATCGCCAACCTCAGGAGGCAACAGGAAGCGCGATGCTTCCTCCAGATCTTATACGCCGGAAGGTCCTCCACTTGCGCGGCGTCGCCGTTCCGCGACTCCAGAAGTTAGCGCACATACGGCCGATCCGGTATCTCGGAGGAGAGGAAGCGATGTTTCTTCGTCAGATCCGATAGATATTGTGAGTACCGTACTGGCACAATTAAACCGGATGACCAGTCGACGCTACGGAGTGTCGGTGCAGGACAAAGATGTAAGTGATTTTAATCCTTTTAAAGATGACATGAAACCGTGGCTGCGGAAAGTGGAAGAACGCGCGGAAATATATGTTCGGGATAACGCGTTCATATGTCATCTAGTGACAAATAAACTGAAAGGTAGCGCGGAGACCTGGTATAAGACATTGTCCAGTGTTCCAAAAAGCTGTTTAGTATACAAACAGCTACTAGTAAATAGTTTTCCTTGTACGCGAGATTTGCATAAGCTGATAACTGATATGCTACGAGAAATTGAATGCGATCCGGACAATGGCGGCACTCGCGGTGTACCTAAAAGTATTCCTTGGAAGTGGTGCCAGAACTCCGATAAGACCGGGTAAACAAAATTTGCTTCGAACAAAGCCAGGCGATACGGCGGCTGCGAAAACATATCCGGGAACTTAAGCTTTAAAATGATATCGTTGCTCTGAAATCGGACACAAGGTTTTTAATTGTCCACTCGGTCGCCCTAAGCCGGACGATAATTTTTGCTACATTTGTAAGCAGGAAGGGCACAAGAAAACCTAATGTCCGAACAAATCAAAGACATTTACATACTGTTAATTTGATCAGGCAGAAAGATTCAGGCAGGAAATTCTTCAAATCATGTGTCCCAAACGGGGAAACGCTAACCGTCTTCATTGATATTGGGAGCGAATGTTCATTGATCACGGATAGGCAACCGAAATTTCTGTGCTTTGAACCAAAGGCGCTTCCTAACAGTATTATCTTAACAGTATTCGGAGGCACAGAGATAACCGTTGACGCGTTCGTTCTTTATCAAGCCAAAATCGATGAGGTAACCTCAGAAATTGAGATGCTTATTACACAAACTTGTGTACCAAGGGCGAAGATTTTAATAGGACAGAATTTTACTGAAAATCTTCAAATAAGTTACGAGCGTATCGGGGATAATATGAAATTCTATTCGACACCCCAAATCTGTTCAATCAAAGGTTGTCAGGAATTGGATATCGAAGTTGGGGACGTGACTGAATAAATAAGACGCGCAAAAACTTCTCGGTGTTATAAAAGATTTTCCTATATGCTTCGCGAATGATTCAAGTAATTTTAAAGCAATACCTAACGTGCAAATGGGAATCAAACTAAAATCGGATCAGGTGGTTGAACACAGGCCTGACAGAATGACAGAAACAGAAAAAAAGCCCTCAATTATTGGAAAATGGTATAATTCAACCTTCAGTATTCCCATATTCTAGCCCCGCTTTATGGACCACTAAGAAAAATGGGAACAAGCGTCTTCGCGCTAACTATGTCGCCCTTAATAAGATAATAGAAAAAGATCCCTACCCACTACCAATAATTGAAGAGTTATTGGATCGCCTAGCTGGTAGTCACTTGTAGGTCATTTCCGTACATTTCTGCAAGGCTTTGCAGAAAAGTCAAGGCCATTGACAGCTTTATTACGGAAGGGGCAGCAATGGGTCTAGACGGAGGCTCAACAGGCTTCATTTCAAGCGCTAAAAGGCCATTTCATGGCCAAGCCTATTTTAACCCCATTTAATATCGACAGACCCACTGTTTTGTATACAGATGCCAGTCGAGTCGGATTAGCCGGTATGTTGGTGCAAAAATACGAGGAAGGAGAAAAAGTGGTTGGATATTTCAGTCGACATACTACACTAACCGAACAACGATACCATTCCTTTGTAGTGGAGACACTAGCAGTAGTTGCCAAGAAACGTTTTCGACATTACCTAGTAGGGGTACACTTTCAGATACTCACTGATTGTTTAGCAACAAAAAGCGCTCTGCAGAAAAAAATATTGAACCCACGAATAGGGCGCTGGGTATTACAAGACTTACAGGGCTTTGAGTTTTCTATTACGCACCGTCCTGGTCAGCCAATGGCACATATAGATGCTCTTGAATAGACACTAGGTTGCTGTGTATAGGAATAATTATGTCACAAACACCTATTATTAATTATGTCACCTTACACGTCTAATATATGTATTACAAATTGTTTTGTCTCCTGGGAAGGGAGGCGGACTACGTATCGTCCATCTACGGTTCGCCAGTGAGTACTGCGAAAGTGATCTTCGCAAGCCAGTTCACTTTCAGTGGGAATAGGTTTCTCAGGAATCTCTTCCAGTTCCCAGAATCGTCGTAGATCTGACTGGAGAGTTTCTAATGTGAAGCAGTGTTGCGCTGTGGGTACAGTAAAGGTTTGCGCTAGAGGTTTGCTGTTTATAGGGCCTGAAACAATCCGTCCGAAGACAGTGCGCTGTGCAATTAGCGCGTTGATGGAACCCTTGCGCACACCATCTAATAGAAAAGCACCATAGGATTCAGCACTGATAAAAATATCAATCGGCTCGTTTTTAAGGAACTGAGGGTCAGCAAGTTCCAGGTCCTTAAGATGCTTCCATTGTGAAGCACGAGAAAATTGCGGGGGAGAATATGACGTGAGACGGGATAGAACTAGAGCAGAAATAGGGACCGATTCATCCCTTCCGTCTAACGGTAAAATCAATAAGTCGACCCGAGATCGTACCACCCCGAGTGAGATGTCTCCCATACCTGAAACTTTTGTCATCACCAGAAGCCGTTTAGCGCGAAGTAATTGCGCTACGGATTCGCTTACAAAAGTAGATTGCGAGCCCTGATCTATGAAAGCCCTCAACCTTAATTCACGCCCGTTCCTCGCTCGCACTAATACCTTCGCGGTGGCTAATAATGTAGGCTGGCAACTAACATGATTGGCTTGAGTTTTTGAATGATTATTGAAACCATTTGAATTTGTTGGACCTAACGAGCTTTTAGGCATTTGCCCACTGTCAGGAGCTTCATGTCTATTGGACACCTTAGACGATTGTGGAGCATTTGACGCGAGAGCGAGGGCACATGAAGAAAATTGCTCGTTATGCAATACAGTATGGTGACGTCGCTTACATTGAGCGCAAGTTTTGTTATTACGATTTCGCGGTGTATGACCAGGTTTCAGACAATTATAACAACATCGATATTTACGAGCAGTTTCCTGCCTTCTGGTTACGGGTTGAGACTTGAACTGATGACATTGTGCTAAAACATGATTTTGACTGCATAATGGACATTTTGTCGCGGTAGAGTTGGCGTGATAAGTCTTAGTTAACAGTCGTTGTGATTTGTTATCATTATTATTTCTTGGAGAAAGATTAAATACATCTCGCGACATCTGAATTGCTTCGAAGGCAATTTTTCCCACTCTGCTATGGTTTGCTTACTCAATTTCATAGTAACTAAAAATACAATAATATCATCCCAATGCTCAACATGACAGTTCAAGTTTGCCAAAGCTAACTTGGATTCATTTGTGGTATCGCGAATTCGCTTTAAATCCTGAACTGACTCATTAGCAGAAGTGTGAATTGAAATAAAAGAATGCAAAAGAGACGAGACTATAGCAAGTTTATTTTAATAGCGCTGTTTTAGAGTTTCACAAGCGCTCTCATAATTCGCATCAGTAATTGCAAGTTGTTTAATAAGTTGAGCTGCTTCATCAGTTGAACGAGATTTTAAATAATAAAGCTTTGAGACTTTGTCAGATATTCGCGACGGTCAATTTATTCAGGAAAAAATATCGTGAAATTGTTGCCATTCTAAATAATCTCCTGAAAACTGGGATAACTCTATCGCTGGAAGTCTTATTGTCGGCTCAGATATTTGACGTGAAATTGAGTTTGGCGTATTAGATCGCGAGTCAACATTCATGGAAACAGGCGTAAAACGTGCTATAGTCTGTACAAAATCATCATAGGCTTGAAAATACTTATCTTCTCCTTTTATAAATACGTTCTCCTCGAAATATGGAATAAGAAACTTATCTACTTTTTCAGCAGCAGCAGTAGCGTTTATACTCGAATCCAGGTTTGTGCACTCGCTCCAGTTCTTCTCCAGCAAATTGAGTCTTCTTTGGGTTACCTCTAATGTAACAGTCTCGACGCTCAGGCTCAGAAAAGTTGGAAGAGCTCATTCAACTATTCCCAGCAGTGTTTTTTGCCTTTCAATCAGCTGATCCTTTTTTCTTGCGTTTTAATTAGTAATTTTTCGAATATTTACTCCCACTCGGTTAAGTAAAAGGGGGGGTATTGCCGTGTTCGGAATACGAAGAGTCCGGAAGTTTGAGAACCAAGTCTTTGCAGAGGAGAAGTGATGACTGTTCAAGTGGGGAGAGCGTCAGTTTGAACCAAAACGACGCTAGGCTTCTTCAATGAGACGCTTGCTCCAATATTAATACTGGAAGATAGAGTCTTTTGCCTTTTATTTAAATGTTTTTATCCAATTGTTCACTAAAGTTCACTCCGATCGCGACTGATCCGGCTCGAAGGACCATGTTTATTCATAACAATAAATTTGATTATTATATTATTATGTGAGAAATTAACTTGAGGAATATAAAAGGACGCCGATCGTGGGAGTCGCAAATCGGGTAATTAAATTAGGATAAACGCAAATTAATTGATATTTACACATTTATTATGATCAATGGACTTTAAAGTTTCTCAATAATGCGGGTTGACAAAAGGTTTTAACACAATCACTACCGACAAGACTAAGCGTGTTTTTAGGTTGCACAAGGTTACATGTCATCACGGTCGGAAGGTAAGCGTCATCTGAGACAGTACTCTCGCAAGATTAGCATGCCTTCAGTCAGGGAAACTTTCCAAAAGTTTGGAGGGAGAGAGAGAGGGGGGGAAAGAGAGGGAGAGAGAGGGGGAGGGAGGAAGAAAGAGGGAGATAGAGAGAGGGAGAGAGAGAGCGAGAGAGAGAGAGAGATTGATGGATTGATTGATTGATTTTTTCCTAGGAATTCCTGTCAGGACACATACTATATACACTTTTTGTACAAAACTTGCATGGCTCTGCATTATTACAAACTTAAACAGAATTATTACAAAACTTGAACAGAAAATGGATTCAAATTTTAAACAACAATATTCTTCAAAATACAAGATACAAAATAATAATTGCATTTATGATAACATCTTATTTCACATGTCCCGATAACACGCAATGCCATAATTACATCTCCCTTACTCTCTAAAAAATTCATAAAATTCATAAAAATGCTTACTCCTCCATCTCTAAGAGTTACGCAAAAACCTTATTTTTCAACAGAGAAACCGTCTCGCTTTCCACCACAGTGGCTGGCAAACCATATTACAGCGTTTTCGCCGTTACAATAAAGGACCTTTGATATGAAACCGTTCTACTCTGTGGAACTTTGAGTCTTTCAGTATTTCTGACTTCCCTGTCAGTGACAGCCACCCTTTCTACAAATTGATCATACAAGTACTCTGGACGACGCGATTTGTATATACCATATGTAATAACACTTATAAAATATTTTCTTCTACTAGAAACACTCAACCACCCAAGCCTTTTACGGTATGGTGTTATATGCTTATTACGCTTTACATTAAATATGAATCTTATACACAAGTTTAACAATTTGGTCAATTTCCGATTAAGCTCTTCACTTAAGTCATTGTAGACCACACAACAATAATCGAAGTAAGGTATTATGAGGGAGGAGACCAAATTAGCTCTAAGATCAGTAGACAGGGAATTTTTGTTGAGTTACAGCTGTGTCAAGGTAGCATAGACTCGTCTAGAAATGCTACTGACTTCTTTATCTCAAGCCAATGTGGATGTAAGGATTAATCCCAAGTTTTTAGCATCGTCGACGAAAGGAATGATCGTATCCAAAAGCTTAACTGGGAGAAGAGAGGCCATGTCTAGACTATTTATATATTTAGAACTTCCAAATATTATGGCTTTAGTCTTGCTTGCATAATTCCTTAGCTTGTTAATTTCTGACCATTCATATATCGCCCTTACATCTCGATTAATTAAATCAATAGTCTCATTGATTTTATCTGGATGGATGGATGGATGGATGGATGGATGGATGGATGGATGGA
>CAKNWT010273037.1:0-12780 GCA_932066315.1 Andricus coriarius
GGGGGGGGGGGGAGAAAGACGAAGAGAAAGTTGAACATACAGATCAAAAAGAAAATGTAGAGTTAAATGAAATGCGTGAAATGGTGATGGAAGTAATGGGGATGTATGAAGAAAAGCAGGAGAAAAGAGTAGAGGAAATAAGGAAAGAAATTAGGCAGGAAATGGCAGAGCTGAGGAGAGAAATTAGGAAATGGGAAGAGGTTAGGGAAAAGTTAGAGAAAAGTATGCAGGCGCTGGAGAAAAGACCAAAAAAGAAGGAAGAGCCGAATAAAAAAGTAGAGCAGCTGGATGGTAGGGTGAAAAAAATAGAAAGCTCAAACCGTGAGTTTAGGGTAGGGGAGAGTGGGATTAAGGAGAAGGAAAGGCTAGGAAAAATAGAACAAAGATTAGAAAAGAAAGAGAGAGAAGATAGAAAAAGAAACATAGTGATAAAGGGTCTAAGATTAGAGGGGAAGGAAATGATGGAAGGAGTAGAAGAAGTTCTAAAAAGGATTGATGCTAAGGTAGAGATAGAGGAAGTGCGAGGTGCAGGAAAGGAAGAGCGGGAAAAGAAAGAGAACAGGAAGTGCAGAATCTGTGAATGGGAAGAGGAAACATGGGAGCATGTATGGGAAGGATGTAGGAGAGGAATGGAAGATAAAGGAAGCTGGCAAGAGAATGTGGTAAAGATTCTAGGAGAGGATGGTTTGGGAGAAGAGTGGGTGAAGGAGTTAGAGGGAGCTAGGGGAGCGAATGAGAAAGAATGAAAGAATGGATGCAGAAAAAATGGTAAAATCGAGGTACAAGAGAAGTGAAAGAAAAAGGAAACGGAAGTCGCTTAAATTAGAAGCGTAAAGATTTGTAAGTAATAGTTATGTAATAGCTTAAGTAGATTAAGATGCGTTTGCGTTTGCGTCATCGCTCTCTCTCTCTCTCTCTCTCTCGCGCTTGCACACTCGCTTTCGATCAATCGCTCACTCGTTCGCTAACACGTCCCAAATTGCGCTTGCTTCAAGAAATAGAAATAAGGATCTAGATATAAGACGTTTTGTAAATAGACATAAACAAATGTAAATAGTAAGGATAAGTTTTTATAAAACATGTAGATGGAACGATTGGAAGAAATAGAAGTCATGTAAACCCTCAGGGGACACATTATGAATAAAGAAAGAAATGAAAAAAATTACCTTAAAATCTTCGAGATTTTTTTCGACATTTTTAGAAATCTTTTGAAATCTGTTGAAATTTTCTTTAAAAATTAATTTTTTAAATTGAAAAAATTATTTCAAAATTTTCCAGGAAACTTAAGAAAGTTTTTTTTAATCTTATGAAGCTTTTTAAAATTCTTAAAAAGCTTCCATTTTTTTCGAAATCTTCATAAATCTACATTTTATTTGACATTTTTAAAAATCTTTTCAAATTTAACATTATTTGTAAGTTTCTTTAAAAGTTCTACACCTTCTAAATATCTTTTAAATTGTGATACGTACGAGGTAATATTTTTCAATAATAAGAATCTGTGAAAGAACTCTAATTACAATAATGTACCGGAGGTTTAAGCTGCCAAATTATTTCGAATAATTTGTTTAATTTTGTGGGATCGTGAATCCCATCTTATTACTTCAATATGTTCCTTTTTCTTCTGCCTTGCTGATGTTAAATCTCGATGATGAAAAAGGGTTTTCGTTTGAGCAACAAATGCATTACATATTTGACTTAACCCAACTTATGATTAGCGCCACACTTTATTCGTCAGGGAGAATGAAGGGGCGGGAAAGAATTCAGTAGTTCGTTTTTGGATAGGATCATACTTCTTAGGGCACTGGTCCCGATTCGCCTTTTCTATTCTGGGTGCATTAAGCTGGCTTGCAGAATCGACACTTCCTTGTCGGTCGGAAACAATCTCTGCTAGTTTTTGAATTTGGGTAGTTACGCGTCTTTACGTCTTTATGTCACTCAATTTCGTGTTCTGTCTTCCGCCGACTAAAGCTCACAAAGTATTTTACGTCTGTTCATAGATCTGTGTGGGAGGGTCAGTTAAATCTGCCAAATTAAGTCCGATGATATCGCCAATTGATGCCGTCCTGGTTTCTCTGAATTTGCTAGAAACATGGGTCCTTTCCCAGTAACAACGAGTTGGTTGGGACGCATAGACTGAAATTAAGAAAAGCGGACATTTTAATGCCTTGAAATGCGTACCAGTTGCATTATTGTCTGAAAAATAATTGAATCGCATTGACCGGCACTGATTCTATTCAATATTGGCATGAAAAGGCATAAACTCATTCAGGCAAAAATGCAATTGGTACGCATTTAAAGGCATTGAAATGTTCGTTTTTTGGAATGACAGTCTATGCATCCCAATCAACTCCATCTTACCTTCTTCCACTGATATCTAATAAAAAATAAGGGTGTCGTGTCGGTGGTACCACTTGGAATCGTCGTTCCTGGCCAATGACTGAATTTAAGTTTTACTGACATCGCTACCGAACTCAGTTACGTGTCAAGTGTAGACGGGCAAGCGAAACCGTGTTTTTCTTGATCCTTAGTACTTCTAGTCGGTACAAGAAGAAGAAAAGAACTGCCACGACATTTTTGAGTGCGACCGATTCAAAGATCCGAATGCTTGGGTGAGGTAGGGAATTTTTGTAAGCATTCCTAATTTGATTGTGTGGACGTTGTCAAGCGACAATTTATGAGAGGACTATGAAAGAAAGCTGTTTTGGAAATTTATGACTTCACAAAAATGTTGACTTAGAGACTTAAGACTGAAGACTTAATATTTTAAAATTTCAGTTTGAATTTAATTATATATATTTATTAATTTGTTTTGGCATATGCCTGTACTAATCAGGTGTCGGCAGGTACATGCTTCATATTTTTGATCTTATATAAAATCTTAAATTAACATTGTATATTTTCTTAGAAGAAAAGTTTTGCATTTTGCTCTTTAATATCGTGCTAAGATTACGCTAGACGGATTTCACTTATTTCTCGCAGGAATTTATACAATTTCACTACATCCTCTCTCGTATGAGCATTTAGTGACCTGAATAATACGCCTAGTAAGCTTAAACTTTTATTTTCTAATGAATATATTGAGATTCTTATTTCATCATACGCGGGACACTCAACCAATAGGTGGTGCAGGTCTTCTGGTTCAGGTTGATTAAAAAATCTGCAGTATTCGTCTGCATCTAATCTTATTCACTCGCCATTAATCGCAATACTCGCTAACCTAGTAGTCATGAGACGACATTGTGCCATTAATTTAAAGTTATACCTGGGTAGTTCGAAATTTAAGTACGGTTTGTGCCCTTTAACTAGTTTCAAATGGGGATATACCTCAAGACTACTCAAGACTGCTCAACCCTCGTGGCGAAAGTTTCGGATAGGAATTCATTCCTAACAAATCCTAAGTCATCCGAATCATTCCGGAATCTGTATCCGACTTATTCCGAGTTAATCAGAACGAATCCGAAAAAACTTCTACATTTCGTGCCATCCAAATCGATTAAAATGAATCTAACTTAATCCGATTCAATCCGAACTGCTATTTCGAGTCAATCCGAACCAAATTTTCAATCGGAATGAATCCAAACTCGGATTGCCCTGAACCGATTTTCAATCCGAATGAATCCAATGCAATCCGAACTCGCATTCATTCGGATTGGTTCGGATTGGAAATTTGGATTTAAGCGGATTGAGTCGGATTAATTCTTAACCGATTTATATGGAACAAAATGTAGAACACAAATAACCTATTCAAACAAATTTTAGGCAACCTGCAATGATCCATCCTATATAATTTCTCAAGCCAGTTTAGGGATCTCCTTAATGCCCTACTAGATAATGGAGGATCTCTGTTCTTATCGCGTAAGTTGGACAGAACCTTGGCAGGCCCAGAACTTTTTTGTAGAACATGGTCTGGAAAGTATCTTTCTGATCTAAATGCCTCATTCCCAGATTTCTATACCGTAGTCCGACTTGGAGCTCCATAGAATTTTGAACACCGAATCTGTCGCAACATTTACTGAGGATTTTGCTATTTCTACTGTTTTAGAAGGGAGACTGGAGAATGTGAAAACATAACCAAGACGTCCGCGTAAGAAATAGTCAGAAGGTCGTGTCCGAGTCAATCAAAATACCCTCGAATCCATTCTCCCTGAAATAGTCCTCAAAGTCGTGGAGGAATAAAGCAAAAAAAAGAGTACTCAGGAGTTCTCCCTGTAGCCCACCCTCCGTAATATCCACTGAGCCCGACATGCCCTCTGGCGTACGAACCCTGACACTTGCTCTTTCCAAAAGGCTCTTAAAAATTTGAACAAATTTAGAGCTAATTTCTATTTTGAACAGTTTATTCCATAACAATGAATGATTAACAGAAGGGAACGCTCTAATGAAGTCAATATCAAAGTATATACATTTCTCTTAAAATGACTCCAATTAATCTGTATAATAGAGTTCTGTATAAGGATGGTATCTATACACCCCCTTCCCTTTCTAAAACCGGATTAAAACTCTGGTAATAGATCTGTGAAGTCAGCCCAATCTATAAGACGTTCATGCAATATTTGTGTAAATATTTTAGTAATGCTGTTTATCAGAGATATAGGTCTCTAATTAGCTGGGTGATTCCGGTTTCCTTCTTATGCAGCATTGACATATGAGTATTCGCACAAACTAGAAGAACTGTGCTCACATTCATAATTTTATGAAACATATATTCAATGCATATAAGCCAATTTTCAGGTAAATGTTTGAAAAATTCGCTGCTTAGTACGTCAGGCCTCAGAGCTTTATTAGCCTTTGGTTGTTTTAGCTAGTGCACAGCTCCTCTCATGTTATTGGGGCACCTAAGATCGGGTGTCTTACATCCACCATTACCACATCAAACTGCTATCGAGGTGGAAAGAAGTGCCGGAAATATTCATGCTATTTATTTGGACTTATATGGTGATTTAAGTTCGTACGTAGACCGAATTGAATTGGTGATTGATTCTTCATATGGTTTGCGTTTTTTTCAATAGTTTTTCATAATTCTTGTTTGCCTCTTTATATTATTTTAAATCTACCTCAATTTTGAATTTAGTCGTAACACGTTTCCTTAAGCACCTCCTTACACACCGTTTAATATCTGCGCAATCCCCATAGAACCAGGGGTTTCGGTATGTTAGAGTTTTAGGCTAATGCATTTTTCTCTCATATTGACTTTTGTGGCTTGTATTTTGATGGATTCACCAAGTTTGAAATTGAAATAATCAATTTTAAGCTCCAGCGTGGCTTCAAGAGAAATATGCCTCATGGTTTGTGTATATGCATTTAACAGTTTACTGTCCCATTTTATTGATACAAATTGATTATCTACTATTTATTCTTTATTCATGTCAAACGAAACACCTGTCTTCATAACTATCAGCATATGACCCGAGTGTGCAATGATATTAAGCACCTCAAAATCATTAACAAGCCCCAATAAGTTTCAGTGGCAGGCAGCAAGATCAATTGCAGTGAATCCGCAGGATGCGTGAGTGGTATAGTTACCTGGAAAGTCTCCAGGGAATCTTCCATTTAATATGATCAGATTATTACCTGCATATCACTCTAGAAAAAAATTTCCTACCACGAGTGTCAACTTTTTTATCTAGTGATTTTCTTACACAGAGCCTGGTCACCCTGCTCTAGAATTTTCTGCTTTCAAGCCCACCGCTTCACCCACTCAATAACTAAAATCCCCCTGCAAACATTGGTAGCTGTGGATATCGATCGAAGGCCTTAAATAGAGATAAATGTGAAGACCGCAATGAACGATCAATATCATTAGCTGGATAGTAATATGCTACAACTGCAATAAATTGTAAATCTACGTTGAAAATGTTTACAATTAATGTCTCTGACTCATTTTCTAGAATGTCGTGCTCATATAACTCTCTTTTATACGCGACTATGAGACCCCCCCCCCCCCCTCTCGCCCTACCCTGATCCTTTTCTCTTTTAGCGTAAAATACAACTAAATTATACTCATCCAATCAGGGTGGAGAAAAAGTTGGGGCCTTTGAAACCCAAGTCTCCATAAAGCAAAGAATTTCCGTGTCCAGTATATGTTGCGCAACATCTGAAGAGTTTTAGAAGCCGTGTGTATTTCAAACAATTATACGCAGATAAGGACCCTCTTGATTATTTCACTTCGTAGTTTCTTCGTTAGCTTTCTTCTACTTCCTCTACTTTCTACTACTTATGTTTATTTGTTTTCTCTCTCGTTGATCTGGGCGTGAAGTGCAAATACGAGTCAATTAAGCCATCAGACTTTGAACTCGCGGAATCTAAGCGAGGACGTTCAGGACCTTTTCTATTTGTATTCCTAATAATAGTATCTTTAGCATTCATAATGTTGTTTGTTGAGTCATCATGCAGGGAAATCGCCTGATTCTGTTGTAACTCCTGCTGGATGATAGCTTGTATTTTTTCCGATGCTTTTGCTGAGTCTCCTCTATATAATTTAATTCCCTTCAGTGTACTGTACTTGCCTTGCTTTCTGAGTCAATTTCTTGCCTGTAAAAATGACTTTCTTGCTTTCCTTTCTTCTGGTGATGCATCGTTTGCAATCACCAATTTCATTTCTGCCAAATTAGCCCCTTTGTCGAAAAAGGGTTGTTTCTATCATGGGGCAATTATCTTAATAAGGATTGGCCTGTTCCTAGATGCAGTGAAATTACCCATCCAGATGTGTTTACTATCTCTGAGACCTTCCCAAGTAATTGTTTTTTCTGAACGATCTGTCCAGAAATTCCATTTTCTGATTTGTCATTCTTAGCTTTTCCTTAATTTCATTTAGTTTCTTTTTACCATGGGATTGAGTAGATTTTCTCTCCTCGACGTCTTTCCTCATATCCTCGTTTGTTCTTCTCAATGGCCTGATGTCGTCTCGAATCTCTAGAAGAAGTGTATGATCATCAGCCATTTTGCAGTCCCAGTCATTGGGTCAGGGAAAGATTTATCCGCCAATATTGGAACTGCATAACACCACAAAATTCTATATGCACAACAAACGTAAAAAGCACCTAAATACAAAAAAGAACACTTCCCGAGCCAACTTCTCGAAAATCTCGGTATAAGCATAGGAGCGACGACAAACACATCCTCTCGGCTTACCAATTTAGTTTATAAATTTTAATAGTTTGTAAACAATCCGTTAGTTTCAATTTTGAGTATTTAAAATATCTTATAATAATAAGAAATTGTTTAAATTAAACTATAATGATTTATCTTATATTTTTAAGGGTTAATTATTATTGGTCAGATCAGCTGTCAGAAAATATCGTTTCTTTACATAGTAAGGACGTTAGAAGAGAAGGAATAGCACTTGCACCGTGCGTGCGTCGTTGGATGAAGTTGTGAATAGATACACGCGTTGCATGGTGTTTGTATGAATGCTCTCCTTGCCGCCATTCGAATCATCGTCTTCGCTCTTTCCTTCTCTCTTATTCTCACGCAGCTTATGCGTCTGCTATCCTACTCTAACCTGGAATTTCTTGTTGTTACCTTCGATGACTGGGTTGAAATGAACAATCTTTTCCCATGCTATTTGGATTAATTTTTTTCTTATAGTATAATTTTTTCCTCATAGTATAATTTACATATAGGTTCTTTTAGGGTTTACGTGTGCATTTGACCAAAAAAAAGTGTATTTACACTTCAACATTTCACATTTTTGGGCTTCTTGTATTTTAGTACTTAAGGCCACGTATATCACACGCAATGTTTTGCAACGCCCGTCCGAAAAAGTTGTCTTAGGAGGTGTTAACGAAAAATACTAATTTTATATTGCATAGAGTGGAGTTAAGATCCCCCACCCCTCCCACCTTCTGCTGTCCCAAAACGAAAAAATTAGTCAAAGTAGACCCAGAGCGCCTAAAAGGAAGGGTTTCGTAGCCTATTAAGGCGTCAATTTAAGTCTTAACAGAATCTTGAAACAAAAGATTCTTCAATCTTGTAAACAAATTTTTTTGATACAAAATTTTTGGAAAAAACAGTTTTGAAATTTTGTGAAGGTAAACAGTGTTTAAAGTTACGAATGTTAGTGTCTAAAGTACCTCATCTCGAAAGTGCGCATGCGCAGCTTTTTCACTAGTGTCTAGAGTAAGCCATCTTCAAATTGCGCACGCGCGAAAATTTTTTCGCACACAGTATGCTCAAATAAGGTCCTTCAGGCACCATTTAGAAGCATGACAACGTAAACTTTTGAGGTTGGGACACTCTTTAGTTTACTTAGATTACAATTTATCAATTAAAGTGTACATATACATTTGATTAAATTACATCTGATTATAGTACAGGATTTATTTAAGGGATGGAATAGTAAGTACACGAATGATTTAAGTCAATTATAGAGAGAAGAGAAAAAAATAAGAGATTCACCACTCTGGTATTATTTTGAGACAAAGTAATTCCTGGTGAATACCGAAATTTTTTTAATTTGCTCGAACCTAATTTTTTCTTCATTCATTCCTTTATTATCTAGTTTTTAGGTTAATTTATTCAGTTAAATCAATTTAGTTACGTATAATGTCGCTGTTCTGTATTTTATTATTCCCAACCTTCAATATTTTAGTTATACAAGGGACGTTGATCTATGCCGAAAATGTTGGTGATTGGGACAATCAAGATTTTTCTCCCAGCCTGAAATTATTTTGTAGGAAAATAACTCGACCTAAACTTATAAGAATTGAAAGCATGCTGCGTTTTAAATGAATCGCATTGTGTATTGGGCTTAATTTAATAAATTGATAACGGCAGTGAATGCAGTCCGTAAACCGTTATCTTTGGTTCGTTTGGAGTTAACTCTAGAAGTTCCGAGCGGGTTCTATTGATCCCTGTCGATTTTTAAAGTGGTAAATCTCCGCAGCGGTTTCTTGCAGAGAGATGGCGTTTTGTGACTTTAAATTATTTATAAATAGGAGAGTTTGACAACTTTTTCGGAAATATTGGATCCGCACTTGAAAACTAAAAATATTCAGAAATCATTAAAAAAAGCATAAGATAATGCCGGTATTTCTAGTGTTAATGCTTATTATTCTCCTTAGGTCATTGTGTCAATTGGTTGTGTGCCAAAGAAAGGGTTGTGAGTGCCAACGATTTTTCGGCCGAAAGTATATAATTTTTTTTTACTTATTTTCGTATGTAGATTTAATTAGATGTTATTAACTTATATATATTTTAGTCTACTGATTGTTATTCAATAAACTTTCAGTTTGTCGAAAGTTTTAAATTGGTAACTTAATTTTTCAGGAGGAAGGATTTTACGCTAGATTTATCTGTACTATAGTCAAATAGTAGATCCCACAACTGATCTAGTTTCTTAAAGTGAGTTTCACCCGTTCCTAGATGGTCCAGTATTTTAGTAATGTTTGGCAAGGGGTATTAGGGTGGTCCAACAAAATACATTTTTGAATTTTTGAGATTAGACTGAAAAATATTGTAGGCTACATGCAAATAGAAAACCCATCTTTTTTTTTTTTTTTTGCAAAAAAATAATAAGAAGGACTACGCATTTGTTGCAAAGTTTTTTCTAAATTCGCTACTCGACATAGAGAATTCACGGCGCCGCCTATGGTTCAGCTGGGCAGTGTGGCAGCAATGTATCAGCTACACTTTGCGAACTTGACCTGCTCCTTTGTTAAAGCTTGAGGCTCGCCTGAGTCCTCAACAACCACCTTACCTGAATCTTATTGCATTTCTGCGGAGATTTGTCTCTGTCCTATTCCATTGTTAATTATTCATATTTCAGCCTTAAGTCTAGACATCGGTATTATGACGGTTTTGACATTTTCACCTCGAGTCCCGATTTTCGTTCAAGCGAGTCATTAATGTTTCAAATTTCAACGTGAACAGAACAAATTTACGAAAATAAAGTGTTGAATCTTGTGCCATCATGGCGAAAATGCGTGACAAAAATGATAATACGGAAGAGCATTTGATAGGGGAAACAAAAGAACATTTTTCTGGACGAAAATTACCGTCCAAGATAGAATAGTTGAATAGTTTCGCAAGTTTGTTTTCATCAACGCAAAGCTTTTAAACAATGTAAAGCTGAAAGTGCAAAAAATACGATTGCAAAATGTTTTGCATTTTGGAATGAAGCAAGTATTCCAATTAGGGGCAAATATGACGCAATAAAAACAATTATTACGTTTGTTCGATAAGTGGGTGAAGGTATGTGAAAGTAAACATCGATCCAAGTTAAGTGTTAGCCAACAATTTAGAGAAATAGATTTTGAGGATGAACTCGAAAATCTATTTGATCTGTCACATGAAGAAGCCTTTGATACGATGGCGTATGATGAAGATAAGAATTTCTTACGTGCTCAGCAAGAGAAAGGAAGGCGTGGTTACTTGGCATTTCCAATCGATACATCAGTGCTGAAAATTGATGGGCAAGATAATAGAGGTAAGATTTTTGCAATATTTATAAATTTATATGCTTTTCAATGCTTTTCAAAATTTTCAAAATTTTCAAAAAATATAAAAAACTTTTTTTTATGTATTGAAAAATTGTTATCAACATTTTTACTAAATATCAAATATATTTCGATGCTTTTATAATCAAATTTTTCCAGTCGACAAAAATTAAAAAAATTAAGAGTATTTTCAAAATTTAAAACAAAATGTTTTTAAGATTTTCAGAAAGTTTAGTCTTATTTTCCAGCACATGGGAAATATACTTGCAAATTATCCTTAATATGTTTTTAATTTCGATGAAAATTCAAAAAGTTTTATGCTTTTCAACATTTTGAACATTTTCAAAAAAGTGAAAAAACTTTTTATTGATATATTGAAAAATTGGTATCAACATTTTTACTAAATATCAAATATATTTCGATACTGTTATAATCAAATTTTTTGACTCGACCAAAATTAAAAAAATTAAGAGTATTTTCAAAATTTGAAACAAAATTTTTTAAAGCTTTTTAGAAATTTTAATCTAAAGTTAGAAGAAAAAATAGTTCGGAGGAAGAAGATTTAAGCTAATCTAATTATTATATTTATTATTTGTTTATTTTTACCCGCCTAAATAAGTTTAAGAAATTCAACTTGATAAAATCCATAATTTTTGTTTTAGATCATTCATTTGAAAATGAAAGCATCGTTGATGATCCAAATAACTATGATTCCTCAGAAGAAGATGAAGAATCTATGAATGTCAGCGATGAGTCAATCATTTCAAACGAAGAAAAATCCGTAGAAGATGGATTGCTAACTAATGCTACATTTAGTAATCCTTCAACAAAAATTAAACTAATGACTCCAGACATATGCATAAACTTAGATAGAACGAAAGTCAGTGACCGTATTTTGGCTGAAACTTTGAAAAGTTTAGGGTTCGATTTAGATAGAACCGTTATTAGTAGGCAAACTATCAGGAGAAGCAGAATAAACTTCAGAAAAAATATTGCCGAGGAAATAAAAAACAAATTTGGAGTCGGAAAAACAAAAATAATCGTTCAGTGGGATGGGAACCACCTCCCAGCTCTTGGAAATAAAAATAAAAAAGTCGATCGACTCCCGGTCCTGGTTTCAAGTTCAGAGGTCAACGAATTATTAGGGGTTCCGAAACTGGAAAATGGAACTGGAGAAGCACAAGCAGTTGCCATCATTGCTTTACTCCAAGAATGGGGAATTGTGGAAGAGGTTGTCGGCATGTGTTTTGCTACCACTGCTTCGAATTCCGGACCATCAAATGGCACATGTGCAATTCTAGAACGCAAGATTGGTCGACAGTTGTTGCATCTTGCATGTCGTCATCATATTCACGAGCTGCTTATGAAATCAGTTTACGAAGAGTGCAAGGAACCTACGTCTGGACCAGATGTACTTTTGTTCAAACGATTTCAAGAAAAATGTCCAGACCTCAATCAAGAAAATTACAAATTTGGAACTGATGACCAAGAAGTAGCTGACGCACTTAAGAATGAGAAAGAAGATATTCTTGATTTTGCTTCAAAGAGATTAAAGGTAAGATTGACAATTTGTAATTTAAGTACTAAATTAGTTTCAATTTTAAAAGGTGGTAGTACTGAAATATCATTTTTTTATAAAAGAATATACAAAAATTTAATAAAAGCCCTTTAGCATCAATATAACTTTAAATTATTATCATTTAATGAAAACAAAAAATCTATTTTCTAATTGGGTTCAATGATGAAGAATCTAATACAAATGTTCTATACTCATTCAAAGTAACATTCTTTTCTGTTGATAGAAGGGATCAGAAGCACAACCACGAGGGGATTTCAAGGAACTGCTGGAATTAGTATTGATTTTTATTGGTGCCAGATCTCGCGAAAACATAAAATTCAAGTTACCAAGAGCAGTACATCATGCTAGGTGGATGGGGAAAACACTCTACGCGTTAAAAATTTTCCTGTTTCGAGAAGAATTTCATCTTACTATCGGCGAAATCAATGGTCTTCGAAAACATTGCATTTTCATTGTACTTTTCTACCAAAAAGTTTGGTTTACAGCACAAAGACCAGATGCAGCTGCACGCAGTGATCTTCATTAAGTACAAAAACTCGTCAACTGTTCTGTTCTCGAAGAAAAAGTATGTAATGTTACGCTAACAAAAATGGTAGGCCACCTTTGGTACTTGAGCGAGGAATTAATCGGTTTTGCGTTCTTTGATGAACATGTTTCGCTGGAATGCAAGCGTAAAATGGTAATAGCCATTAATGAACGATCCGGTACAACGGTGCCGTCGAAGCGTTTGGTACTTGATCCAAAGAATAAAAGTAAAATTAAAAG
>CAKNWT010273039.1:0-16806 GCA_932066315.1 Andricus coriarius
CTAACTGGTAGGGAATCTTTATTATCTCGTTGTATTATTTCTTACTGAATCGCGAATTAAATTTTAATGAATTTATATTAATAATTCACATTTTCACATAAAATATTACCCTATTTCATTTTACATAACTGAAAGTGAAATTTTAGTATAATGCCGCAATGTCCTCCGTTTACCGAACTAAGTTATGTAAAATTTAACACACAAATTTTCTCCGTGCAGTTGTTTATATATTTTCAAATTATGACAATTTTCAATTAATAATACAATTCTAATAAAAAATTGCAACGATTTTAAGACCAAAAAAATGTGTTCTACAACTAAGTGATATATAGTGAAGAATTTGTTTAAATAAGCTGTTCAGAACAATTAACTTGTACATGCAATTAATTAATTATGTATTTGTTTATGTATTATATTATTGAACACAACGAGAACTTTTAAAAACGGTTTCGATAATCTTCTTAAAAATGTAATGCAAATGATTTCTTTAAACAAAACGGGATGACTGTCCAAACCCGAAAAATAAAATTCCCGACACTAAAATTCCCGAAATATAAAATATTTGAAATAGATAAGTCCCGAAATTATAAAATTACCGAAACGTAAAAATCTCGTATACTGAAATTTCCTACAGATTATAATATTACCGAATTTTAAAATTACTAACTAAAAATTGCCTAATTTAAACAATTAAAATAATGGCTTGTTAAACTATATGATTTATTTATTAAACAAAGCATAGTAAAACCTTTTCATCAAAGGCCATTTTTTTCAATATTCAATAAATTTTCAAGAAAATTATTGTTATTTTCAATTTCAAACAATAATTTTTAAAAGTATCAGACATTTAAGAAAATTTTTTGGGATCTATAAATATTACATTATTGTATTTTTAATTAATAAATAATATTTATCAGAGAAATTTTTTTTAATTGTTTAAATTTAGGAATTTTTTAGTGTCTGGAATTTTACAGTATCGTATATTTTATAATTCGGTAATTTTCTGTCGGGAGTTTTATATTTTGGCAATTTTATAAGTTTGGGAATTTTCTATTTCGAATATTTTTTCAGGAATTTTACAGAATGGGGAATTTTATTTTTTGGTATTTTTTAATCATCCCAGAAAAACATCCAAATCCCTTAACAATTACAAAACCGTGTAATATTTTAACAGTAAATACCAAATCCATTCAACTGGGCGGTGGATTCAAAAGTCGCACGTTGAAGTTTTTAAATATCAAGCTTCGAAGTTGCGTGAAACTGTAATCGGGAAAATTAAACATTATCATTGGTTTTTCAGGATGTCTGCTAAATTTTTCCCACGAAATTTCCGGATAATTTCTGTATTTTTCCCGCTTATAAATATAAAGTTATATAAAATTATAAAGCCCATCTTGCGATAGAAGCGTACATACAATATAGTGGATTGCGACATGCGGAATTTGCTCAATTGCAATACAACAATAATTTATTTAAAAAATATATTTTTTAATTTTTTAAGAATTTTTAAGAATTTTAATTTCAAGTAAGAAAAAAATAGCGTAGATAGCTCAAATAGACAACAACAAATGATATATTATAAGGAAATTAAATACACTTCCCGCATCAAAAATAAAATCAAGGACAATTCCCGGATTTTTTTCTGTTCCCGAACAATTCACAGATTTCCTTAAATTCCCGCATAGTAGACACTCTGTTTTTTTTGTTTAATAGTGCAATAGTAACCAAAAACAGAGAAGGCGATTGGTTCGAATCCCCACGTGTCCCCACGTTTTGTCTGTTTTAGCTTCGGCAACACTCGGTGGTAGGCGGGTCCCTCTTCGGGCGGGGGCTTATCGATTTAAATTTGGCTTGCCGGCGCGTTTTCTGCCGAGTGCCGACAGTGAAGCAGTATTCAAGTTGTACATTCTCGCGTGTGGTGATACAGTCATCTTCGGAAACGCGAGCCAAAAAATTAGGATTTTCTAAAAAAAATTCCGGGATATGACGGACAAATCTGTCAAAAACGAAACACCGGTTGACACAGCCAGCCTCAATGGTCCCACGAATGTGAAAAGTGCTGTGCCAAAAGTCAGGTCAGTTTTTCTAAATTTCGGTGCGCTACCCATGTGACAAATTGACCAGGCTCGTTAACTGTCGGTCCTTGATTAAATAATTGATCAATTTAATATTTAAGAGCCATTTGAAGTTTAAAGAAAGAACAACCTAAGAACTCCTTTCACTTTCTATGCTTGACATTAAGCAGTCACCTATATTTCTTGAAGCATTATAATTTGTTCATTTATTTTCAATGTTTATACATTTTTTCTTGCATTCAAGAGAAAAGTTAATAAATTTATTTTGTGCTGTTGGCTTCTTAGAGCATTCTTTAAAAGATAATTTTATTGATTTTTAAAATGTGTATTAACTTATTAAAGAATATTTAATTCATTATTTGTATTATTATAGTTTTGTAACCTTTAAAAGCGCCACTAAATGTATTTAACCATTTCCAAAGAATTAGAAAAAAAATTATTAATACTATACAATTTTACTGATATAAATTAATGGTAGATTAAAAAAATCGTGATAAATAATAAAAATTCCATGTATAATTTTAAAAACTAAAATAAATTCAAACTTTAAAATGTTAGAAAAATCCACACCTCATTATATAATAGTGACATTGTGTGATGGCTTTTTCTCAAGAAATTAATATATTATATGTTAGAATAGAGTCAAGGAAAGGGTGTATTGAGCGCAAATAATCAACTGTGTCAGTAGATCTCGTACAGAGCGTATCATTTATCTGTGAGAACCAATAAAATTTTTTCCAAGGTTATATACCTGTGAAATACATAAAATTATTGTTATATGTAGGACTCAAGATAGTTTCAGCTTATACATAATGTGTACTTTTGGTATTTACTGTACACGTGTAAATCATCTTAAATGGAACACACTTGTAATCTCTGCCTAGCCATGCGTTATTTTATCCAGTGAAGTCGAGTAATGTCTGGAAAAAAAATCAATATTTTGCTTCTGATTGGTCTACCCACGAGTAACGTGACTTCGTATGCACTTTTACCCGCGAAAAGGGCATTTTCAAAACTTGGAAAGATTTTTGGATTTTTTTCTGTGGTTTTATATTTTTAAAAATTAGAAAACGATGAACATATATGTGAAGAGTGTCACGGCATGCAGAACCGTGTAAGTGTAAAAAAAAATTATTTCAGGAGAGCGAAAAAACTTTCTCAAAATTCGAATTGTTTGAAAGAGAAAAAATGTAAAAGTTTTTTTGAGTGTTTATGGAGCTCTAGGGCAAGAGCACCAGTTCTTGGCACCTTAGCCCAATAATTGGAATGCCAAAACCCCAAGTGAATTTATTTAATTTTGGATAAATATTTGTTGCACAAAATAATTAATATATATGTGTAGTAAAGTTAAATTAATTGAGGCAAAACATGTTAAGAAATATCCCAAATTGAAATTTAGACCCTACTTTGAACCTGCAGGTCCTTATTAGAACTTACTTTGACGCTATTTAAACCATCGTCCCTACTTTAAACTTTTAACTCATATAGAATGAAACATTTGAGCCTCCTTTGACTACATTTCAATCTAGAGGCCCTACTTCGAGTCTTTAGAAGCTACAGTCTTCCAATTCAAGAACCTACTTTGACGCTGTAAAACATTTAACTCGAGGACCTATTTCGACGCTATTGAACCTCTCTTCAATGCTGACCCTACTTTGAATCTCTTTAGTCTACGGTCTTTGAATTGAAGACTCTACTTTGAAGCTTAAAAAACTTTATAATAATAAACTAACAAATATTTATTACTCAGGTTAAATGAACTCAGTGGACATGTTAGTGACTGCAATTATACTTCATAAACAAAAATATTTAGTTCAAGATTCAACCTAATTGACATAAACTATTTATATATAAATAAATACTTCTTTGCAATGCTCAATCATAGAAAAATATTTTCTCTTGACTGAAAATGCTGAAAATTTGTGAGAAAATAATTTTCACAATGGAAAATGACGAAATATTGTCAATTACTGTGTCGTTATAAACATTTTTATAAAATAATGAATGAAATTGTGCATATTTTACATTCATGTAGGTATTCACTGTCTCAACAAATACATTTATATTTGGTTTCAAAGTGACTGAGAATCACCACAAATTATAAGAATAACATATTTATTACCGTTAGCAACAAATATTATAATTAAATTACTAAAATTTTTAATATATTTAAATATATGTTTAAAAATTATAATAATTTAAATTAACTGATTGTTCCTAAATTTTGTATCAGAGTATTATGGTTAATCTATTTGCAACCTGATTTCGTACAGCATTTTTTTTCCAAGGAAAAGTATCACTTTTACCATTGTTTTACAATTTTTGTTGCTAAACCATAACAATTGAAAGTTTCTGAAACATTTTCCTAGAGAAATATTACTATTTACGTGTCTACCACTTGATTTAGTAGAAAAAATCATTTCCTTCCGTGTGGGAATGTTTATTATTTAAATATTTTTATAATATTTGTTGAAAAATAATAAGAGTCGAACTTTTGAAAAATAATTGACTACTCATCTCGAATTTCGGAACGAAGAGACACTTCGTTGTAAAAACAGTAATTTTATGGATTATTCTCATACACCAATTTTCAGAATTCAGTTGAAAAAGAATTTGTTCTGCGTTTGAGCACTGCGCAAACAAGTAATTATATATGATTATGTATGCAATAATATATTTACAATAGTTAGGTTGAATCTTAAACTAAATATTTGTATTTTTTAGAGCAATTGCTTTCATTATGATGTCCAATGAGTTTTTTTTAAGTATTTGCTTAATAAAGCGATCGAAAAATAATATGGATGGAATTGTCTGAAGCGTGTAATGATAAATATTTCTAAAAAGGAGAATACATTATTTATATTGAACTTTTTAAAAATAGCTTAAAATATTTAACCGCACAAAAAGTTAAATAAAAGTCATTATTCAAATAATTGTTTCGTATAACTTGGATTCGATCCTTGGTACATGTGGATTTTTCAATGTATGTATTAGCGATATGATTAGAATATTATGAACAATGTATCTATGAAATAATATTGAGAATATTCTTGATATTTATATCACAGATATTATTTTATTTTTGCTGATAAATAACAAATGGTTATTTTTATTCATCCACATTGTTGTGATGTTATAGAGAACCTGCTTTGATGTTGCAAGTCCTACATGTAGTATTTGCAGGCTCAAAAGAGGGTCCAATGTGCTTTAAATACAGTACTTTGACGCTAATTAATTGTGGGAAAACGGCCGATTTCTGACATTTTTAGCGTCAAAGTAGGGTCTAAATTCCATTTAAATCGATGCATATTTAGAACCTACTCTACTAAGGTATGAATTACAGGTTCAAAGTAGGGCCTAAATTTCGACTCATGAAATGTATTATCTACGAGATTAGAGGAGGGTGCCAACAATTGGGCGGGTGCCAAGAATTGGAGCTCTTTTCTTATAGATCTATAGACAAAAAGTTGGAAAAAGTTAATACTTTCCGAGAAAATGCTCATAAAAATTTGCCTAGGGTCAAAAATTTCATTTTCTAAATTTATTTTTTTACACTCTAATTAACATAAAATATATTAGTGAAACACCAGAAACATGTTACCATATACAAATAGAAGGTTTGAAAATAAAAAGTTATTTTGATAAAATCGTTAAAATAAAAAAATAAAATTTAATTTTTCATTCAAACTTTTTCAATTTTACAAAACTTTAAAAAAAATAATGTTGGCATAACAATCATTGCAAAACCTAGCGTAAAAACTAATAGATAACTTTTCAAGAAAAAATTATTTTTTTAATTTTTAAAAATGCGAGATAAGGAAAAACTAATAACGCGATTCGATTCTGCGGAAAAAATTAATAAAGTCTATGTATTTCACCATATTTCTATGGGCCCAATTTGTAATGTAGTATAAAACAATTATATGGTATAGAATTTATGTTTATATGATATAAAAAATTGGTTGGAGAAAAAATGGTCAAAGACATGGAATTTATGTAATTTTTTCCGCAGAATCGTGTCGCGTTATTAGTTTTTCCGTATCTCGCATATTTAAACAAATTTTTGAAATAAAAATGGTTTAAACAATTTAAAAATCAATTTTTTCAGCTCAATGTGCGGTGGAATGTTAGACAATTTTTGAGTCAATGAAACGTGTTTTGAAAAAAGTGACACTTATATGGTTATTCTGTGAAACTTTACTAAATGGTGCGACGATATATAATTAATTTGCTAATATAATTTTATCAAAAATGTATTATTCAAAGGAAAATTGGATTTGAACCTTTTTTAATTTTGCTCAATTTCTAACATATCTAACAGTTTGAATTTTTTCCCCCGATGTTTCAAAATTTTTCAAGTGGAAGTGTCAATTTTTAAAGGTTTTAATGTCAAATTGTAACAATTTTCGCGATTTAAGTTTAAAAGTAAATAAATCACTTTCTTTTTTTTAACAATAAGATAGTCACAGACACAGAGTTTGGTTGAGTATTTCATTATTATTGAGTTTTTGTAAAACAAAACTCAATAATATTTATCTTGATACATGGATTTCCGATATCTCGAATATGTTTTAAAATATTGCAATTTATGTCGTCTCTGAATTTTAACTTTCTACACTAAATACGCAAAATCTTAAAAATTAATCAAGATATCGGAATTTTTTATATATTTCGAAAATATGTTGCTACTGACTTTTCGTTACAATTTAGTGGCTGCAGAGTCCAATACATGTCGAAAATTTTTTTTTTTTTTTTTTTTATATTTTAATGTCACAGTTTTAACGACATTAACATAAAATCATGCCTTAATTTTTTTAATGACTGGTCAGGCAGCTGCCAAGTTTAATTGAAATCGGTTTGAGAATTGCGCCGATAATCCAAAAAAGGTCCTAAATGCATGATTTTTCCAGATAAGGATTCTCTCTGGCTTTTTTATACTTGACAGTGATTGGCTACTGCGAATATTGATAACTTTGAGAATATAGATACCAGTGTCTAAGTATAGAAAAAGAAAAAGACGAGTGGCAATTAGGCACAATACCGTCTGTATATGGCGTCAATTAAATATCACACCTTCATTCGAGTAACTTTCATATTCACGAACTTTATACTCAAGTAATATTTTCTCTATTTTTGTATTCATAATTTTTAATCAATAAAGTTAAACAAATATTTTATTTAGAAAATTCCACAAAAAAATTTTTGTCTTGCAGGGGTATAACGTAATAATCTTTACGATAAGAGAATTTTGTATGTAAAAGGATAACAATCAAAAGGTGCGTGAAGAATTTTGAAATTAGAGTTTATTAAGTGAACACTCAAGTCATATTTCAACACTAAACTAATAAAAATACTGCGAAGTCTTTCTATTCTTGCAAAATGTTTGGTAAATACCATGAGAGTTCGCGTATGTTTTTATTTCTTGCAATATTTATTAATTATTTTAGATTTCGTCAAATAAACTTGCCAAAAAAACTCATTAGTAGCTAATAATTTCTCAAGGGTCCCATAGTTTTATTTAAGGTATTATACGGATAAAATTATTTTCTGGTGATTTTTTTCAAATTGGGACTGTATAGATTTATTAGAGTTTTATCTAAGGTTTGGTCCAATTAAAAAAGGACTGACCATTTCGAAGTTGAGATAATAAAATAAAAAATCGCATCTTATGTACGTTATAGGCCTATTCCAAGGTATTGAAAATGTAACATATTTTAACTTGACGCCTAAACGGTTCGGACCATTCTTTTCAAAAACTGAGAACTGAGACACGATAGAAGGGTACAATACAGAGATTATGTGAAAACTTTAAAATTTTTGTCAATTTCGTTTATGAAGTAGATCCCTGAAAGTATGAAAGAACAGAGAAGTCCGATAGGTTAGACACTTTCACACACATTTAGTTGATCGACGTGAAGTTGGAATGCCTTTAGAATGGGCTTGTGTGTGTTCTTCGGGTGGATAGTTTTTTGTATGAATTGGTCCGTATAATACCTTAAAATAAAGGGGAAAAAGCTTTGTTTAATATTATATAGAATAATCTACTAAATAGTTTATTCATTCTGCCCACGTTGAAGCTCCTATGTTTTCGCTTGATTTTCGTGTGTTTTTTGTCTCGCGACTTTTTCTAACATGTCAATGGTGTTCCCCTTGCATGGAAATGCTTTATCATTGATTTTCAAGTTATTCATTTTGCACTATAGATTACGTAAAATGATTGAATTTTAAAAAGCGTGATGCACAAATGAGCTTCTGGATAGCGTGAGGACATATCGAATTCAGCTAGCCGTTCTTGTTGGTCCCTGATACCTCGAAAAATATTTTTTCTTAATGAAGTGTTTAAACCTGCATTCTTATAAGACATTTTATGGCGCTTCTCACTTCATCTCGCTTATAAACCAAAATTTATTATTATTTTGACCTCAAATTCGAAACAGTTGTCCGCTAAACTATTTTGGACATGACAAAATGAATAATTTTTGTTATTGAAAAAAGTAATTAATTTTTCGTCAAGCATAATCGAAATAGGCAGTGGTGTAGTCGAGGCCATAGGTCGAGACCTGGCGCGCCCTAGCGCCGCCAGAGTACTTATTTCGAAGGCCTGGTGGCGCCTTTCTTGACGCTCGAAAAATTTTTCTAGTTACGATTAAAAAGGCCATTCACACATTATTAGATATTTAATTTTAAAATAGTATGGAACCCACTTTATGTCAGTAATACCTAAGTTGTACATTGATTGTGTTTGCCGTATTTATATAAAATCACGCAGCAGGCAGTCTATGCATAATTGATGCTCCGAGAATGAGAATTTTTTTCACCTTTCTGTCAATAATTGCTATTTTTACTTGATTAAATTAGACTTGTTTGCTACTTTTTTATATTATACTGTTATCTTATATGAGATTTTATGATCGGATTTGCATTCGACTCACAAGTTACAATAATATTAAAAAGGACTAGGACATTTCCTTTTCGCGCTTTTTATATTTTGCACACTTTTAGAGTTTATACAAAGAACAAAAACTTTTTCTGAAAATAATTAGTGTTTCAATTAAAATTTTCTGTTATTATTTTGTCATGTATTTATTTATTATATTATTTATTATTATTTTATCAGGTAAAGCCTATTTCGTTTTTCCTCCACTCTGCTCTAAAAATTATAAAACATATATATTTTCAAATGTTGATAGTATAGTTCATAAGAACCACTTGCTTCTATGTACTTTTCTCAGAACTTTCTATTTTGAATCGTATCATAGCAGACAATTTTTCTAAATATTTTATGCTTCATATGAATATCAATGAATTTACCATAATTACCATAAATTTCCAAGAATTTTGCAATAATTTTTATAATTTTTCTGGTAACTTTACTTTATGAATTTTCTGTAAATTTCAAGATATTTTCGGTAAGCTTATTCTCTAAGTTTCCATCCTAAGTCAAAGTTTCTATTAATGTACCGCCAGCCACTTTTTTTAGAACCACACCACTTGAAATAAAGTTAGAGAATTTTCGATCGCTTCATCTATCTGGGTATTTGCAAGTGAGCGAAAACTTTCAGCAAAAATAATTTTTATTAGTAATTAATCAAGCTTTTTGTAAAGTTATACGCCAAATTCATCTAACCGTTAGAAAATGATGAGAATTTAGATTGCTTTTCTCGAGCGCGTGAGAGAACGCAACACTGTCTCGGCAGATGCGACTCGCTCTTGCTTTTTTTTTTGTTGTTGTGAATTTTGTATGTGCGAATTTCTTTAGAATACTTCCTCAGGACAACAGCATAATAAAAAAAAACAACATAATTTGAGTTATGTTCTCGAATAAAACAAACGTCTTAAGGTTTCGGTTTAAGATTTCAAATTATTCTGATTCCGACTTTAACTGTTTGCAAGAAATGTGGATAAAAATGTTTTTTTATACAGAGAAAATGTATCAAGTCATTAAATAATAATGTCATGGTGTTCATCAGAAAGGAGGGGTTTCGATAAGGCCCTTTATCGACCCCCTCCCCTGAATCATATTTTTTAAAGTTTATTATCGAGATCATTCTTATTTGAAAAAAATGCTAAACATAGCTTGTTTTGCAAATGTACGCAATTTTGGTAGTTTTTGCATTCTTTATGTAGTTATTTCGTATAGAGCGCAACCGAGTAACAAACCGATTTTCACGTATATGGTGCACAAATGCATGCGCTACTATATACATAAAAAACGCCGTGTTACTATGAGCGCAATGTAGTAACACGACGATTTTTATTTATATATAGTAGATCATGTATTTGTGAATCATACGTGTGAAAATCGTTTTGTTACTCGGGTACGCTCTATACGAAATAACTACATAAATATGACCAAAAAAATTAAATATTATCCTAACTTCAATTTATTTATTTTTTACTATCAGCGCAATGTAGTAACACGACGATTTTCATGCATATAGTAGCTCATGTATTTGTGCACCAGATATGTGCAAATCATTTTGATACTCGGTTGCGCTCTATAATACGAAATAACTACACAAAGATTGCAACAACAAAAATTAAATATTATCCAAAATTCAATTTATTTATTTTTTACTATGAGTTCAATGTAGTAACACGACGATTTTTATGTACAGTCCAAGCTCCGAGCAAGGCCATTTTCGGGGCTGTAGGGGAGTATAATTCCCAGAAGCCATAAACCCTCACTTTAAGCAAGTTCACGCTCGACTGCGTGGAGTAAATTCAGCTGACCAACTCCGAGTAATGCCGCGCGTCGGGTAGGTTAAAAATCTATCTCGAACATCGTTTTATGTACCTAGTGTACATTAAATGTGTACAAAAGTGATTCATATTAGATTATTTCGTTATAAGCCCGAGCTTAAAGGTATGTAAAACATTAAAATCGATCATCAGCTATGGTATGTTCGATTCTTAGAATAAATGTAAACAAAGCGTCAAAATAAAAAATATTTCACCTCACTTTTAACGTAACCTGTGAAATCTCGTGCAGTACATTCATAATTAATTACTGTGTCGTATTGCTTGTTTCTTTTTTAACAAAGAGAAACTCAAACATCCCATTGTCAATTATAACATAAATTTGATGTCACTCGTGTAATCTTATTATTAATTATAACAATACATGTAAAACTTAAAGAAAAAAGAACAATGTAAAGCTTTTTTTACAGGAGTAAAAATAGATATTCGTTCATTTGAAATATTGAAATTCACTCTTTCCCACGTTTTGTACTGCGCAATAATACTGCGAACGGTTTTCTCATAGAAACGCATATTAAATGAGCTGAAATGAACGCAATTTTATAATTTTTCATGGTTTTCTTCGGGTTTTAACGTTCACATTTTATGTTGAACATTCATCCAGAACATCTTTATCCAAAGCCTTTAAAGATTTGATGAAACATAAATTAAACAATGATTAGTTAGCCCTATAGTACATAAATTTGATTTTATATCAAAGCAAATTTTTTTAAGTGGACTAAAAATAATTTTGAATAACGAACAGTTTTCCTGATATTTAATTTCTTATATGTATAATAAAATGAAAAATTTGTTTGACTGACAAATTCAAGGTTTGGCCCGAGAAAAACCTTCAGATTCGGCCGTTTCGTTCGCGGCCCTCCTCGGAGCGTCAGCTATGAAATGCATCGATCGCGACCGACGCTAAAGTGGTAGGGGTAGCGCTCGAGCGAGAAATCGGAGAAGCGGCCCTGCTCGGGGCGGCACGGATCGGAGCTTGGACTGTATATAGTAGATCATGTATTTGTGCACCAGATATGTGAAAAACGGTTTGTTACTCGGTTGCGCTCTATAATACGAAATAACTACACAAAGATTGCAAAAAAATTAAATATTATCCAAAATTCAATTTTTTTATTTTTTACTATGAGCGCAATGTAGTAAAACGACCATTTTTATGTATATGTATTTGTGCATCAGATATGTGAAAATGATATGTGAATGATCTCGATAATAAACTTTAAGAAATATGACCCCGGGGGGGGGGGGCGCTAAAGGGCCTCATCGAAACCCCTCCTTTCTCGAGGAAGATCAAGATTCAGCTGAGAATGTTCGCGAAGCAAAAAAAACAGTGTATTTAATATTGCGTAAAATTAAATGTATACTATTATAATTTTCAAAGTTTTTAGATTAATTAAACTTTGAAGGTTCTCAAAATTTAAAACTCTTCGATTTTGAACAGTGTAAATAACAGTGATTTTTTACACAAATCACATTTTTTAGTAAAAAATAATATCCAGTCACTTTAAATGTCACTTGATACTATACATGATATGATACTTAATAGCATTTATCTTTAAAATTTCTATAATTTTTATGTAAAACCATAGATTTGAATCGTAAGTTTGAAATTTCTTAATTTTCAGAGTTTTTCAAGTTTAAATTTCAAATGTAGTTTCAAATTCAAATATTAAAAATGTCAGGGCAATTAACTTTTCAAGTCTTTCAAAATTAAAACATTTTATATTGAAAGCCTTGATTGTCATAGTTTTATATTTAATAATAATTATTATTAAAGTAAATAATAATTAATAGTAAAGTATAATGATAATTAAAATAATTATTATTCGTCACCACAATTATTGTGATGACAAATGCAAGAACTCGTTAAGTGCTCGAAACCGCGTAGAATTATAATTATTGTCCACTCGGGAAAATCGACCGATGAAAAAAAGTGGCCGAAACGTAAAACAAAATATGCCTTCATATTCATCTTGACGCGGTCGACAAATTCTTCATATCAAACTTTTTCATTCGACAATTATTACTCAAGATAAACAATAAAAACTTAGATAATTTTTCGATCGAAAACCGATGCTTTATAAAACACAACTCGCGATTATTCGGCCGTTTGTTGATAAAAATGCTTGAAATTTGTATGGTGTATTCTCAATACATGAGCGATGACTATAAACAACGCACTTTGTTTAAAAAGGTAATATGTTTATTTTTGTTCAGTAACAAATTAATTCCGAAAGAAAACGACGTTTCGCCACATTCCGAAAAAGATTTGGTTGAATGAACAAAATTTTGGTGGATTCAACCCTAGAATATGGTTGTTTTATGGACAACAAAATATTTGGTTGACCTAAGAAAATTTTTTGGTCAGTATAATTTGGTTGATTATACCACATCTTTTGGTTGATACAAGCAAATCTTTGGGTTGGTCAGAGTAAAACTTTTGGTTAATCCAAGCAAATATTTTGCTCGATACAAGAGAATATTTGAGTTCATTCAAATAAGTGTTTTTGCTGATCTAAGGTAAGAGTTTGGTTGATTTAACCAAAACTTGTAGTTCATCGAACCATAAATGACCCAGCACAATGTACATAGTAAATGGCTTACCATGGAATTGTGTCACCTTGTGTGAATTATTTAACAGTTTATTAAACTACTAAATATCACCAGACTTGAAAATTCCACGGCAAGCCATTTGCAATGTAAATTGTGCTAGATCCTTTGTTTATTTGATTAAAAAAATCGTTCTTTTTTTTTATCAAAAACATATAATCACTTTTTTTTATCAAAAACCTATAATCACGGAATCGTGGGCACACACGAAGATTCAAGTAATCTTGCGCATTTTCCACATAATCACCTAATCCCAATCGATTTTGTTTCCAGATCACTTACATATTTTGATAAGGTTCACCGAAATGCAAACATTTTTATATTTTTTTCGCGACGCTACGAACTCTCGAACGTGGACTGTCAATCTTTCATGAGTACGCGATCGTACCCAGTTCGCAAGCGTCCGTCACTTTTAAGATCAACCAAATATTTTGGTTGAATCAACCAAATCTTTTGCTTGATTCTAGTAAAATGCTCTCTTAGATTATTTAGTAGATCCAATCCAAAAATTTTGTTAAATCAATAAAATATTTTTTAAATTCAACAAAACGATTTAATCAAAAACTTTTGATTGAAGCAAATGAATTTGGTCAACTAAACGAAAATTGTGTTCATTTAACTCAAATGTTTTTTTAAATCAACCAAATGCGGCAAACAAAACGGTTATGTTGAATGAAGAAAATTTTTTTTCTGGGTGCAACTTCAACCAGCGGGTCGGTCATCCAAAAAATGTTAGTTGAAATAACTTATCGCGAGAAAATTGTTCACCCTGCAAAAAATGTCACATTCAAACTTATTCAAAAGTATTGCACTTTGAAGTTTGAATGCGAGGTTGACGAAAATCAGATTTCCAGAAAAGATCTCGTGAATGCGATTCAATTCTTAGCAATCGCATATCTCCTGCTTCGCATTCAATATAGGAATGAGACAAATTCTGCTTCGCATTCAATCGCATTATATAGCATTGAAACATTAAAACTTTCGCAATAACACGCATTAGGCATTTTCACTTCATGGTCAGCTAACTTAACTTCGTTAACTGCTGGGGAAAAACAATGGATCAAATGCATGAATGTGACATTTTTTGTAGGGTGAACAACTTTCTCGCGATAAGTTATTTCAACTAATATTTTTTCGATGACCCACTCGCTGGTCGAAGTTGGCGAAACGTGGTTTTCTTTCGGAATTAATTTGTTATTGAACAAAAATAAACATATTACTTTTTTACACAAAGTGCGTTGTTTATAGTCATCGCTTATGCATTGAGAATACACCATAAAAATTTCAAGCATTTTTATCAACAAACGGCAGAATAATCGCGACTTGTGTTTTGTAAAACATCGATTTTCGATTGGAAATTTTTTTAAGTTTTTATTGTTTATCTTGAGTAACAATTGTCGAATGAAAAAGTTGGATAAAAAAATTTTTCGGCCGCGTCAAGGTGAATACGAAGGTATATTTTGTTTTACGTTTTGGCCGATTTTTTCATCGATCGATTTTCCCGAGTCGACAGTACTTCTACGCGGGCATCCGTCACCTCAGTTTTTATCCCTTCTATCATTTTAAATTTTCAATTAAAATTTATATGGTAGAATTTAGAAAAGTATAATCAACAATTTGAAATTTTTCAATTTTTAAATCACTTAAATGTACTTGAAATAATTGCAATTTTAAAGGATTTAAGTAAAAAAATTATTTCAATTGAAAAGTAAAAAATGTTTAATTATATAATTTTGAAATAATAAAATTTCAATTCCTTTCAAATTTAAATGATATAGTAGTCAACATTTTAAGGTAAAATTATTAAATTTTGAACTTTTTAAAATTGTCCAATTTTCGAAATTTCAATCTGATATCATTCAATTTCGAGATTCTTGAATTCAAAATAAAATTGTTCAATTTTGAACGCTTTGAATTAAAAATGATACGATTTCATCTCCTTTATAATACATTTGTCCATTTTTCAACTCCTTTCTAGTGCAAGTTTAATTCCTTTTCATTCCATTCGAAATATTGTCCTTTTTAAAAATTATACCTAATCTAAAATTATTGAATTTGAAAAACTCTTAATATTTAAAACTTTGTTTAATCATGGATTTCTTGATTGTTCATATTTTTAATGTTAGGAAATACAAATGCAGGGACGTGAACGCGCTCCGGACGCGCGAACATTTACTTCTAATTTATCAATATGTATTTGAAAATAAATAAGCATTAAGTATTGGTTGACTTTCCATATTTTATTTTAACGATTGAAATTTAATTTCCAGGCAAGATTTGCTCAAATGGAATGGCTGGGGCTACAAGGATTCCCAGTTTTGTGTCAACGACAAAAACGTTATCGAGTTTACCGGAAACCGGTAAGTGTCAAGTCGAAAATCAAACATTGCGTCGTGTCCCTTGAAAATTTAAATACAATAAAAACATTAATAATAAAAATCGAATGAGTCATATTTTCGACGACATTCCAGCATCTTAAATCAAACAATAGTTTATTGTGCAAGGCACTATGTATTTAGAATTATTATGCAAAACTCAAGAGTCTGAATCCTTTGGATGTTAATTAGCTTTACTTAGGTGCTGAAATATTTTTCTCGACACGACACTCAACTAGTGTGGTAATCGTTGTTCAAATATACGTAGGTACCTCAATTTTCTACCAATTGCATACAGAGCTTGGCAGATAAGAGTGATATGTAAATTGTGTCAATATACTCCACTGGAATACATAACTATTCAGAAACCTCTTATTTATACCTTGCAATATTTATTTTCAGTTTGTTCAAGAGCAAATAGACAAACGATTGCACTTTTCACTTTTTAAAGACTGACCTCAAACCAGTTTTATTATGAAATTTTAAGTTGTTAACTTATGAAAAGTTTTGCTGCATTATTTCGATTGCAAATTCCAATACGATTGCTTCAGAATGGGATAATTGGTACTTTTATCTCACATGTCGTAGAAAACGAGACAAACTAATAGTATTTTTGTAATAGTTCGGCACAGCGATTTATTATTTTTCATTGGAAAATATGAATATCAGTAATTTCTATGTTAATATGCTTTCAATTTAGAGGATTCATATTTCGAAAACATTTAAATATGAAAAGAAGATCAATATTGATCTTTGAATAATAAGTTCATATATAAATTCGTTTTTTAAATTCAAGTATTCGAACTGATCCTTATCCTTGAACGCTGATATTTCACTATTCGCAACATTTTCACATGTGGTTGCTTATTATTCCAACTATACAATCCCACTGTACGGATTACTCATAATGAATGTGTTAGAATCACCTCTTACGTAATCCTAATTATACATAGACTGTGTTATGCCTTTTGTTCTAAAAAAAATAC
>CAKNWT010273044.1:0-10017 GCA_932066315.1 Andricus coriarius
ACAAAAGAATCAACCAATCATCGTTGAGTTATCATCGTTGCCTACGGATCGAAAAGGCAGGACGTAACACAGGCTCGGTCAACTCCCATGTAAAGAAATGGCTAAAAGTTAGGACATAGGCGCGCGGGTTGAGAGGCATTGCGGGGCACGATATTAGTTCTCTGGCCCATCGCAGATGGCGCAGACTTTCAACGCCAACGGGTTAAAGCGCGTGCGCGGCAAATTGTTTGTTGTGGTTTGGCTTGGCTTGCTGTCAAATGCTGTCTCCTGAAAAATTGCGATTTTGTTGGTTATGTAGTTCTGTACTGCAATCCTTCAAATAAAGGTAAAATGAAGTGAATCAGAAACGTAAAATGGGAAATAGAATGATAATTATATTTAATTTCCTATTTTCCGTTTCTTATTTCCTTCATTTTGTCTTTATTTTTCTGTTTTTGTCGAAATATTTTAGTATTCAACACATGTAAGGAAGCGGCATATACATATATAAAGACCAACACATGCACGCGCCCTTAGTTCTCTGGCTGATCGCAGATGGCGCAACTTTTCGCCAATTCTTTACATGGGAGTTGACCGAGCCTGGCCCAAGCCAAGCCATTTAATTTACAGTTGCCTGTCGCGTAATCAGCTGATACTTTACCCAAGTTTTTTAACTGAAGACAACACGATTATTTAACATTTTTATGTTCATTTTAACGCTGATATATGTCGAATAAGGAGAAAGAATAAATGACATTCATTATCTAAATCTAAACGTGGAGACTCCTTTGAGAATCTGTAAGGTTAGTGCAATTGTTTTACGAAAAATACACCTGTCATTTAAAAACTAAGAGCTATTGTTATACAAAGTGAATTTGTTTTGTTGCATATATATATAACATTAAAATCTTTCATAATTACATACCTCTTTCTGTAACAAATAATTCAAATTAAGACTGGAAAATTAAAAGTAAGTGCTATTCTCAAGTTTGATAGAAAAGTCGAGGTTTTGCAGTATTATTCCCACAGGTATTTGTAAAATGAATATGCAATTGCAAGTAATTTGAATTTCGTCTCGATCATACCCGAGAAAAACTACTCTTTTATTCCTCTTATTATATTTATCATGATCTACAATAATACCTAGTGATTGCTGCGACCGTATATTATATGAAAATATTTTATTATTATAGAATTTCATATGATTGATCATGAATTTAATTTTATGCTTTTTTAGGTTATAATTTGATTTAATTATGAGTACAGTATCCTCTTCTTAATTGAACAAAGGTATTCTCAAGGTCAGCGAATCACTTCGACACTCGCTTAAAATTTCCAAATATTTTTACAGAATTAATTACTCCATTTCAGTGTCACTATCTGTGCTGAAAGAAAGTAGGTATACTTTTTTCAAAGGAATACAAATTTAAAGCTTGTTATTTAAATATTATAAACCCGTGATTAAGGACTGGGGGTCTCAATCTATTCGAGAAACAAGAAGAAACTTGCTTCATTACGTTACTATCCATTTTATCTCAATAAATGTAATATAAATAGATGTTGAGAAATCTACAAAAAATGTATATTCATATAGAGAGCATTCAGAAACTTTAATATAAAGTTTAGAGTTGATTTACAGAAAATTAACATAGTTGTATTTTTCAAGTCAGTATTTGAAATCCTCAGTTTATTGCTTTAAGGGAGTTGGAACCAGGACCCAACCACAAAATTGAATTGCCGCATTTCACTCTATAAATACTAGAATTACATCTTTTTCAGATAATTAGGGACTATTCCTGTTTTGAATGAAGTCTGTATTCGGAGTGAAAAATTGGCTAATTTCAATCGTTTTTGTGTAGAACTTTTTTTTGATGATCGGTTTAGAATACAAAACAAAAAACGAAGTAAATGAAAAAGTATACACGGAATTGGAAACGAAAATAAAAAAGTAGTGCGTTTGGCTCATTACGCCTACTGCCTGGGGCGGGATGAGCCATGTATTGGGGTGGAATCATCCACTTGATGAAATGACTTATTATATATTATTTATGATTAAGAGTATTATCAGAGTATAATATT
Source organism: Andricus coriarius (assembly GCA_932066315.1). Lineage (NCBI taxonomy): Eukaryota > Metazoa > Arthropoda > Insecta > Hymenoptera > Cynipidae > Andricus > Andricus coriarius. The sequence goes on from CAKNWT010273044.1 coordinate 2,059, forward strand.
ATAAAATGAAAACATACCTTACACATATTTTTCAAACATTTTATGGAGCATTTAAAGTATTTGATGTTAAAATTATGTAATCCCTTATAGTAACCTCTACCTTATTTACCTATACAAATACTTAGCAGAAAAACGATTTACATCTGCATGTCTTTCAATAATTCTATAACAAAAATAAATACGGCTACGAAGTACGATGGACGTATTCACTATGGGTGTATTTATTTGTGTTCATTTTATGAGCATTTTGCTTCCTTATAAGTATAAATTAAATTTACTTCCTCATAGAGGGAGGTTTTCCCTAAAAAATGAAAAAAATTTATACTTTCAATATTTTTCTTGCAAATTTTATTTTCAAAAAATCAGAGAGCCTATCAAAATTTATATCGATGTGTTCTGTTATATAGAATAACGTAACTCATAGAAACAATGTAACTTTTCTTAAAAATTTATGAGTAGCTATTGATTAGTCAATAATGGTCCTCGAAAGTTGGTCAATATATCAATCCACGCGTCTCGAATACCCGAACAAATATCTGATATACATTATAGTTGCATTCCCAATATTAAAATTTTTTTCCTTATATCAACAAGATAAACAACATATTTCTTCAATTTATAAATCGGTATTGCTAGATCACAGGAGGTTATAGAAGCTTCGTCAGTAGGTCATTCGACGAGTCTCGAAGACGCAAACAAACATGGCAAATACAATACTGTAGTACTCCTAATATGAATGAAGTTTTTCTCATAATAAACCGAATACACGCATTTTTTGGAAACTTCCTAAATCGGAACTGGTCGGTCATAAAATCTTCACCAATAGGTCAATCGATGCGTCTCAAGGCGGCGAACAAATACTCTACGTGTAATATTGTCGTCTTTTGAATATCAAAAAAGTTTTTTTTCGTATAAACAGAATAAACCGTTTCTTTAAAATTTCATAAATCTGCACTGGTGGGTCATAAAAGGTTCATCAAAAGGTCAATCGATGCGTCTCAAGGACGCGAACAAATACTCTACATGCAATATTTTCGTATTTTGAATATCAAAAAAAAAAAAAATGTCATATAACCAGTATAAACCATTTTTTCAAATTCATAAATAGGTACTGGTGGTTCATAAAAGGTTCATCGATAGGTCAATCGATGCGTCTCAAGTACGCGAAAAAATACTCTACATGCAATATTGTCGTATTTTGAATATCAAAAAAGTTTTTTTTCATATAAACAGAATTAACCATTTGTTTAAATTCATTAATAGGCACTGGTGGGTCATAAAAGCTTAATCAATAGGTCAATCGATGCGTCTCAAGGACGTGAACAAATCCTCTACGTGTAATATTGTCGTCTGTTGAATATCAAAAAAGTTTTTCTCGTATAAACAAGGTTAAATCTCTAAACGCAAGAAAAGAATACTTCTAAATGGTCGATTTAATTCAAAATCTTATCAGACCTGGATATCAATCGGAACTACATTTCTTCTAAATTTCATGATCGTATTTCTGTTACTTTTCGAGATATGGTGAACAGAAAAAAGTTACACACGGGCATTTTTTTATATTTTATTTTCGAGCTCCTGGGGTCGAATTATATCGAAATAGGTCAAAAAAGTATTTCTGAAAATGTAACACTATATACTCATCTACTATACACGATCCTGCATTTCAAATATGTTGGGGTTTTCACTCGGTTTTTTATATGTTTGGCCTATTTGCCAACCACCGCAATGTTTTGTTCATCTTTGTGGCATTTTATAAGTTTTCTAGCATAGTTACTTGAGAAATATACCAGAAAACAGTGCTTCTTTTCTGGTTGCGGGCAACTAATATTATTTTCTCTAGCAGTGCAGCTATTATACTTTTTTCTGAGCAGTTTTGTTGACTAGAATTTTTTTAATACTTTTGCACCTTTCGCACCATATTTAACACATTGTACAAGCTGATACGATGGGAAATTGGATCCTAACCTACTGACTGCTGTACAAAGAGGTCAGGTTTAATGCATAGGATGAGGTGGCTCATTCCGTCACAGAACAGTGGCTCGTTCCACCCCATATGATACTTTTAAGAAAAATCCAAATTTCTCCTATTTCTGTTTCACAATTATACCAGGTAACAAGGCTTGCATTCAAAGGTATTACAAATTTCAATACCTATGAATGCCGTTTCTGTCCTTTTTTGAATCCCTTATTAGCAGCGAAAATATTTATATTTGAATCCATTTCAAAGCCGATCGGAACTGTCAAATGTAACCTGAAATAAATCAAAAACGCCATTTTCGTTTAACGAATTAGAACTATTAGAAGGCGCTTCGGAAGCATGAAATTGGCAAAATTTAGTACGTTTGTGCATAACAATACATCACTTTATCACGAATCTCTTGCTTTACTTAAATGTGATTAATTAAAAATATATAAAATCATGATAAAATATTTTAAAAAATTAGTTTTCATCACAGCTACCTGTGTATCAATCAATCTTGACGACGTAAAATGACTAATACTTTGTGTTTAAGTGCTTTTAACCTCATTATTATTCGAAAAACAGTCAATAAGAACATTTGAAATGTGCAAGTTAAAAAGGGATTAAAAATGTGCTATGGGCATTCAAAACGCGATGACAAAAACGGTGTCGAAAAGGATTCAATAATTGTCACGTCACCATTGAACAGGAAATTTTCGAATACTTTTCAATGCAAGCTTTCCTACCGGGTATACAAATCTGTTAGAAACTTGAAGTTTAATAAATATGCTCTCTAAATAATCAGCGGAAAAACATCCAATGTCTGATTTGGAGTGATTCTTGGCGAATATTGTTTCAAAAGAAATTTGATAACATTTTTTCTGATATTAGTAGAAAAAGAGCAATACCATACTAATGGCAAATACGTAATTTTACCGTAAATTTTAGAAATTACGTCAAATAAAATATTTCTTGCATTTCCAAATATTTGTAATATATTTTTAGCGAGTAAATGTTTTTGAAAAGAAAATAATAGGTATAAGTGACACGATTCTTTAGTTTAAAAAAGTCTGTAAAAAAGTAGAAAATAATGTGAACAATCAGACATATTGTATGATCTAATCTTCTTCAACAATTTATAACTATCTCGATAATTCTTGTGGGTTAACACGACAAAACATATTGTTCTTACAGTTTGAATCGTCTAAAATAGATCTTTCCAACCTATTCGTTGTAGAAGCTAGTAGAAAAATATTACAGAATATTTTCCATGAGAAAAGTGGCATAGGTCACTAGGATGGTTCACAAAAAACTTGTTTTTATTTTTCGGCGGCTATATCGCGACAGTTTGTTTCTATGGATGAGAAAATACTCTCCTAATCTTTATAGATTTTAAACAAATGCTTCGAGTTTGCGAGCATCAACTTTACGTAAAAATTGAGATTCTCCTAGTATATGATTTTTAAAGAATATACATATTAGTTTTAGAGAAATATCTTAGGAATAAAAATCGTAGCTAATGCAAAAGAGAAAACAGACAAATATAAGAGCAGAATTGTACTCCTAAACATTTGTTGTAAAGATTGCCAAAATTCTGGGACCTTCCCCATACACTAGCTAAACAAATTTCAGTAAAACCTCCATCATTTCAAGACTTCACTATTTCAAGACCCCAACATTTCAAGCCATCCATATACGGTTATCTCAAATTGCGCAGTTCTATCAACTTCCACCACGGCCCCTGTACACTCTCCTCCGCGTCTGTGACTGACTAATGAAAAAAGAGGCCCGAAGAGCGGGAAACCTTGAATTGAGTATTGTTTCACGACGTCATGGCAATACATCGCACGACGTTTTCAAGAAAATATTATAAACTTAAAGGTCATAAATGTACAAATAGTACTATTTCTCAAGTGTAGAATCTATTTTGTCAATCATGTTCCATTTTTTTTGTCGATTCATGACCTTTCAGTTTCACGAAATGAAATAAAATATCCTAAATGTCAGGTTAATGGTACAGCCTGAACCGATATTGCGTAATATACGCGACGAGTATTCGCGCATTCGGCCCTTCCGAGGCGAGAGTCGCAACCGTCTCTCGCCCTACGCGCTGAGAAACTGCATGGGCCAGCAGTTCTAGGAATGTCGGGTGTATTTATTTGTATTATTATTGATAGTATTTATTATTCATTTAAAATCAACCGCGCTTTTGGTCTGAAAAAGTAGCGATGGTCTGTGCATCGATTCAAGAACGAGGCAGCCAATGAACATCGTTGATAAAAATAGACTGCCCACTCGCGGTAAGGGTGGGGCCCCCTCCAGCATTGAAAATAACGAATCCCTACGTTTCAAGGACGCTGAAATGTTGGAGGTTTTACTGTATAATAGAGATCAGATAAAAAATTTAAAACCTGGGCACCAGAAAAAATATTTTTAAACCAAATTTTCCTTTAAGAAGGCTTTTAGTGGCTTCTTCATCACTGAAATAGAATAAAATAGCAATGTACATAAATGCGAGGAAGGAAAAATAACTTATGTTATATCAAATCATTTTTTATATTTTTTTATAATCAGAGCAAACATACAGTTAAACAATTTACACTTTTCTTATGAGGAAAAATGTTACATACTAATAGTTGGACGATAATCCTGAAATTGAAGTTAACTAAGTTTTTTCTCACTATTCTTGCAAATATTCGACAAATTCATAATAATTGCTATACAATTGAACTTTCACTAATTATGCATATTATATAATATTGGAAACCGTAACATCAATAAATGACTCACTCTGGCAGCATAAATAAAGCATTTGCCAAGTGCATGCTTCGTTTAAGCCAAGAGTAACTTATTTATATTTACGAGTATATTTATTGCTATTTTATCAAAGTTCAGTGATGGAGAAGCCATTAAAAGCCTTATTACAGAATTTGTTGAAAAGTATTTTTTCTCGTGCCCAGGTTTAAAATTTTTAATCTCATCTCTTTTATATATTTTTTCCCTGTTATATGCCGAAAATCCCAGAATTGGGCAATCCTTAAAAAAAAGTGTAGTGGTATAATTATGCTCTTATATCTCTTTGTTCCTAAGAAATAGTACTTTTTATGACTTTAACCGGCTCAACATATTTTTTTCCCAATTAAAAACCAAATGAGAATTTCGTCCTTTGTATTAGCTACAATTATAACTTATAAGATATTTCTGTAAAACTAATATACATATTTAAAAAAAGTCGATAACTACGAAAATCTAACTTTTTACGTAAATTGGGTACTCGCAAATTTTATATAATTTTTTTTTTTTTATTCTGAAAAAATTAGGAGAGTATTTTCTCCCAGAGAGAAAGAAAGTGCCGCGATATGGCCGCCACGCCGGGAAATAAAAATAAGTTTTTTGTTAAACACCCTGATAGTAACCCACGTAACTAACAATAGTTGAACCGCTGGCGATCAAAAGGGGATACGCCCGAAACGCCGTCGTTTTAGTTGGCCTCAGGGTCATATTCTTTTTCAGGTCAAATTTTAATTTTTTAATAACATCCCAATAGGAAATTTTATTGCGCATATTTTTAGTCCTATAAATAAATGTGATAATTTCAGTAGTTTTCGAAATAATCAAGAAAATCTTATTTTTTTTTGCAATCGCAAAATAAGATTTTTTTGTGTTCAACTCGCCACAAATTCTAGAATAATAGGAATTTCGTAATAAAAATTTCACAAAATATGCACCATCATATAACGAAACTAACGGTATTCCTAGAATTCCAATGAATTGTCACTAAAAATTTACAACGATTTTTATTCTTCTCATGGCGTAAATTGGATATTGAAAGTTTCAAACGCTTCGGGAGTCGAACGAATTTTCAGAAAATTAAAATTAACGGTCACCTAAACTTTTGTTAGGATTCAAGGAAGTTTTTTGGAAAATATCAGGCAATTATGTTTTATATTTTTAAAGTCACAATCGATTTAAGATCTCAGCGCTGTCCCGTGTCCGGCTTGACCTCCCAATCGCCCGCTGTTATGCAGACGTTGATATTGCAGGACGAGCTAGCACGCGTACGGGATGGCGCTGAGATCTTAAAACAATTGTGAGTTTAAAACTACAAAACATAATTGCCTGATATTTTCCAAAAAACTTCTTTGAATCCTAAAAAAAGTTTAGGTGAACGTTAATTTTAATTTTCTGAAAATTCGTTCGACTCCCGAAGCGTTTGAAACTTTCAATATCCAATTTACGCCATGAGAAGAATAAAAATCGTTGTAAACTTTTAGTGACAATTCATTGGAATTCTATGTATACCGTTAGTTTCGTTATATGACGGTGCATATTTCCTGAAATTTTCATTACAAAATTCCGATTATTCTAGAATTTGTGGCGAGTTGAACACAAAAAAATCGTATTTTGCGATTGCAGAAAAAATTAAGCTTTTCTTGATTATTTCGAAAACTACTGAAATTATCACATTTATTTATAGGACTAAAAATATGCGCAATAAAATTTCTTATTGGGATATGTTATTAAAAAATTAAAATTTGACCTGAAAAAAAATATAACCCAGAGGCCAACTAAAACGACGGCGTTTCGGGCGTATCCCCTTTTGATCGCCAGCGGTTCAGTTATTTATGAACCCGAAGTGGAGCCGAGGCTAAGTGAAACCGAGGGCTCTGCCGACTATTACAATCACAGGAGGAAAAAGTTCCACACAGTGTGGTATACAATATTTTTTATCACAACCCAATCATAACTACGATTTTAGAGGCTCATAACCTTCTCCGAACGTCAATTACACTGGTTTACAAAAAAAAAAGGTGATGACTATTTGACAAGACCACTTTATCCTTATGTATTTTGACGCGCTGAATATGAATACGAGGTCTATTTACCTTCATAACGTCAGGTTCAAGGTAATTTCAAGGTCAAATACAGGAAAAGCCGGGCAATAAACTTCAAAAACCTATTAGATATGTTTTTGAGGTCGCTGAATCGAAGTCCGAGGTCTATTTACCTCCAATGCTTCAGGTTCAAGGTCAAATACAGGAAAAGCCGTGCAATAAACTTCAAAAATCTGTTACATATGTTTTTGGGGTCGCTGAATCGGAACACGAGGTCTATTTGCCTCCACCGATTCAGGTTTAATGTCATTTCAAGGTCAAACACAGGAAAAGCCGTTCAATAAACTTCAACAACCGTTTTAGGGTTGCTGAATCTCGCTTGCTGGAGTTCACCAGCGACGCATCTTTTGGATTCAATTTGCTAAACTCAGAGCTTCCCGCACACTTCGCATTAAAATCCGGCCCCTGACAAATTGTCTGAAATTGCAATATAACATAGCTCAAAGCCTCCTGATCAAAAAATCATAATGAGTACCAGTCCAAACAATCAAAAGTTTTCGAGATAGGTGGGGTTCAACGCGAAAAATATAACCACAAGCGAATCTAATGTCCCGCTTGAAACTTGAAGATGAGGTTGCACTTCATAACATGCATTTTCTGTTATTTAGACCTGAAGATGACCTTTGAATGACCTTAAACTGACCTTCAGGGTTCAAACGAACAACTAATTTCGATTCAGCAACCTGAAAAAGGTTGTTGAAGTTTATTTCACGGCTTTTCCTGTATTTGACCTTGAAATGTCTTTAAACTTGACGCGTTGGAGGTAAATGGAACCCGGATTTCGTTTCAGCGACCCCAAAAACATATGTAAAGGGGTTTTGAAATTTATTAAACGGCTTTTCCTGTGTTTGACCTTGAAAAAACCTTGAAACTGAAGCGGTGGAGGTAAATATACATCAGATTTCGATTTAGCTACCCCAAAAACATATGTAAAAGGGTTTTAAAGTTTATTGCAGGGCTTTTCCTGTATTTGACCTTGAAATGACTCTGAACCTGGAGCAGTGGAGGTAAATGGGCCCCGGATTTCGATTCAGCGACCTCAAAAACATATCTAAAAGGTTTTTGAAGTTTATTGCACGGCTTTTCCTGTATTTGACCTTG
>CAKNWT010273046.1:2099-18871 GCA_932066315.1 Andricus coriarius
AAATTATTTTCTATGAATTAAAATACTGGTTTCAGTTTTCTTTTGCGTTGGATCTCATTAAATTTTAATCCACTTTTTTATTATAGGCAAATTTTATTTGTCTATTTCTGGAAATATAGATGTAATTAAAAATCTTGTAAAAAATTAATTATATTTTTCCAATTTAGTCTCTAGCTGTCTTTAAATTATAATTATTCTCTCCTCAGCAAAAATAATTATGGTTTTTAAACTTCAAAAAAATGTAAACTTTCAATAAAATTTTCTCTGAATTTTAATACAAAAAAATTAAGTTTCCAAGCATTAAAAACTTAAAATACATTTGTTTAATATTTTTTATCTTGAAGGACAAATTCTCCAAAATTTTTAATTTATTGACCTTACATTATGAAAATAAAATGTACACCATTTTTCTTCTCAGTGCAGACAGTGCATATCTCTATCACGTGGCCTGTACTTTTATTATAAAGATCACGATCTAAATAAGAATTAATCTTTTTATATTCAGGCTTTTGATTTTGCTTAAATTGCATTACTTTTTTCTTGTAAGATTTTCAATTTATAGTTTATGTTGTATTCAATAAAATATTAAAAATTGTTTTTTAAATTTAATTTTCCACGTAAATGCTTTACAAATAATGTAAAATAATTGAAAATTTTTAATCTTATGAGCTCGCTCTACATTTTGCACAAGAAACAATTTGAAAGCTTAATTTTTATGCACAGTTTAAATAATTGTAAGTTCCATTTTTTATTTATCTTTTTTTTTTTTATTTTAGGCTCCTGAGGATCTTTTGAAGCAGCACTACGCTGATTTGTCTTCCAAACCTTTCTTCCCCGGTCTAGTGAAATACATGAGCTCCGGACCACTTGTCCCAATGGTTAGTATTTTTTTCTTTATTTAATATTAAAAGATGATTCCATTGTGCAGATGATAGGAATTGCTACCTATGCTTCGTGAACGAACGAAGACTTAACAGTTCCATTAATGTATTACATTTTGATTGCATAACCAGCTTGGAATCAGACTCATTTTCTAAAGGAGTTCAATTTTCATTTTCAGAATAGTTTTTAAAATCGAGGAAAATAGACACATTTATATAAACATTCTTAAATATAACATATTTTAAAAGAGAAAGCTAAGGACAATGAAGAACAAAATCTTTGAAAATGTAATTGTTTAACATTTTCTTTCGCTTCATAAAACAAATCATAATTTCGATTCCATCTTGCTTTGTTTTTTTTAATATTTTATTACTTATTTAAAAATGTGCTGGGCAGGTAGATAGATCTTATTCAATTACTTAATTGACAATCTGTTACGTGTAAACTTACGTGCGTTTTAGGAAGAACCATCCAATTAGAATTGTAGATAATATTTCAAGGAACAAAATAGGCAATCAAATATGAAGATTGGATCAAAATTACCAATTTTTTTTAAAGCGAAAGAAAAAATACCAAATCTCAAATAACTAATGTTGAAAAACAATCACAGATTCAACTATTTTTTTCTATGTTCTTAGATTTCTCTTTTAAAATTTGTTATTTTAAACAGCGTGGCTATGTCTGTTAATTTTATAAACTATTCTCAAGATTGTTGAATTTAAAGGTGAGGTAACTTTCGGATATTTTTAATAATATAATAATTTTTGATTGTAGGTCTGGGAAGGTTTGAATGCAGTTAAGACTGGTCGCGTGATGCTTGGTGAGACTAATCCCAAGGATTCTGCACCAGGAACCATCCGTGGAGATTTTTGTCTCCAGGTTGGCCGCAACATTATTCACGGATCAGACTCCGTCGATTCCGCCAACAAAGAAATTAAGTTGTGGTTCGGTGAGAAGGAAAAGAAGGAACTCGTCGACTGGGCTTCCTGGGCAGAGAAATGGATCTACGAATAGGGTGATTAATTAGTTGTTTACGCAGATGAACTATTTTCATGTTCGGTCTATGCCAGAGTGCTTTACCTATGCATTCCTCAGTAAGTCTTTTGACTACTTAAAATACTGCCTTTTTGGATATTATTACTCGTGTTTATGACGGTTAACTGCTTTGTAAAACAAAGTATGAACTTCGTCTTTTTAAACAAATATAGTTTACCTGCGAATTTTACCTCAGCCTTTTTTTTCTGCAGCCAACAATTTTATACCATTCCCAAAAAAAGTCCTTGAACTTCATCCTATCATAATTAATATTTTCCTTTTCAAAAAATTATCAAAATTCTGAGTTTTACTTTCTTATCAATTTTTTAGGGCCATGTAATACTTACGCTATTCCTGGTTTAACGACATTTTTTTCGCAAAAATTTCCACACGAATTGAGATACTTAAATGACAATTTGGGACATTAAGTGGAGAACACTAGGAACGTTTGTATGGATCTATATTTTTGGCATTGCAAAAAAAAATCATTTTTGAATTTTGTATGTATTTTCAGATATTTAGGACCATAAAAACTTCCTTCGTGCCTTTTAATAAATTTCCCAAATATTGAACTCGATATCACAGTTCATGCAGACGTGAGTTGTTGCTAAAAATCGCGGTAAAGTAGAAACCGGGTAACTATTGAATGGCCTTGTAATATTCAAATTTCTTTTATAATATTGTGAAACGTTAATGAACGAATCCATTACAAATCATGCAGTCCGGCGGTTGACAAGTTCGGGATTGGCTTGTCAATGAAATATGTTGTTCATGTAAAATAAGGAGACACGTTTTTAAATGAACATATTGACATTTATTACGCAGGTTTTTAAATTTTAAGGATAAAATAAGTTTTTTTCACAATTTTACTTTAAAAACCGTGCCATGTTTACAATATTAAGGTTCTTATTTCAGTTTATCCAGTTTTTTACACTCTTTTAAAATCCACATAAAAAATAGTACAGTTATTCCAATTTTTCGAAAAAAAAGAGAAAAATGTTCTCAAAAACATCACTTTTTTCCTGAAATTTTTGGGAATAATCTGTTTTCGGGTGAAATTTTTTTCTTCAAAACCTTGTCCTTTTTGCAAATTTGGAGATTTTATGTTTTTTTATTCCAGTTTATCGAGCTTTTTTTTCACTTTTTTGAAACCGATGAGAAAAAAAAGTGAGAATTAAAAATGGTAAATCTATTGCGATTTTTTGAAAAGTCTTAACACGAAATTTTCTCAAAGCAGCTGTCTTTTTTTTTCTTTAAAATTGTTAGGAGTGATAAGTAATATATAGTCAACGTAACATAAAAAAAATTTTTAAGCCAGTATTTATTTGTATTTAGAGATGAACAAACTTCTATTCTTTCTTATTGTTCTCGCATTTATTGTATTTTACTGTTATTTTTTACTTCAAATCAGAAAAATGTTATTTTATTGTAGCTAACGATATAATGCGATGAAAACTGCAAAACGGGTTACTTTTTTTTTATTTTCCCATGACAAAACAAATGCTCAGTCCGCCTCAAATATACATTAACCTTCACTTCTGCAAATTTTAGCGAAGGTAAATAATCAGAAAATGTCGTATTTTCATTTTGCAAGAAATCAATATAGGTTTACAATTTTTTATTCATTTTTCTCATCGCATTGGAAAGAGGAAAAAACTTAAACTGGAACAAGAAAAACCTTAAAATTGCAAAAAGGGGGCAGCAAGGTTTAAAAAAATCAAAAATAATTGTTTTCTCCCGGAAAACAGAATAGCAAATGGAAAATGTATGGTTACCCGCCGGCCTGCATGATTTGAAATGGATTATTACATCTAATACTGAATTTCATGTCAGATATTGTTTTTTTAACTACAAAAAAATTTAGCTAATTGTTAACAACTGCTTATTTATATTCTTTATTCTAACTTTATTAGTCTTTAACTTTGCTTTTAAAAATCGTAATATTTAAAACAACAGTTAATTCTGATTTCAAAAAGTTGGAAGGATCTAAAAATTATTTTATTAAAATCCATTTACAACATAAAATACACACCTTTCATTTGAAAGCATCCGGGCTTCGAATCATCATATTTACATGAAAATATACTATATAAATATTTATTTTCTCGCTCTGTTAAATCAGACATTACATCATCTTTACATGAAAATACACGATTACAAGTACAAAACTACAATAATAGCAAAAAGACTTCATGCTCACTGAAGAATAGCTTAATAACAAAACCCGTTGTATCCAAAAGAGTAATGAAATTCACTTTTGCTCTTGTAACTTGTTAACGTTTTCCTGCTATTAAAATTCCTCCTATTGAAATAAATAAGACATATCTGTTATATGTTTGATTTTTAAAACAGTAAAATCCTTTTATCAGGTGATAGGCATTTCCAGATAACCGTATTTATAAATTTATGTACAGACTTTTAGAATCACTGTGAACATTTCTATAAAATATCATTTAAATTTTTACTGATTATATATTATAAGTAGTATAAAATAACTATTAACGTAGAAATATCCTTTTCTATACCTTAGGCACAAATATAGCGTAACAACTAAAGACATGTACAAGCTTTTGTATCGTAAGTGCTAATACAAAAATATTTGTTATTTTTATTATACAAAAGAAGAAAATCATTGCAAAAGCTAGTACATTTCCAAAGCAACGTATATCATATCACACAGATTTTTTTATAAATTGTAGATTGTCGTTTTTTGCTTAACATACAATATTCCAGGTTTTGATAAGTGCATTATCTGGTCACACTGGTTTTGTGATAAGAATGCTGCAGGCTGAATCAATCGATAATAGAAAGAATTAAATAGCTGCTTAGCAGCTAAAACATAAATTACTTCTTGACGTTCAAGAACTATTATCCAAACCACCTAACAGTTCTTTTTAAAAATATAAACGGTAATGTAATATTCAACGATGACTAGGATATACTGGATTTATTGATCACAAATTTGAGCCTGCAGTCTAGGTTTTTAAAACCCAAAACAAAAGTCGATTTAACAAGTTATCCAAATCTGACGAAATTTAAATTCTCTACCAATATTTTTAAAAATAGTTTTATGTTCGATTTTTTAATCTCGCAAAAACTAAGAACAAAACATTTTTGTTTCATTGTCTTAAACTTATGTATACTATAAAACTTAAAGATATAATCTTTAGATGGAAATGTCAAGATCAGAGGAGATATTTAAACCTTACGCAATTATGATTAAAATCATCAATTCACTCTACACGATACCTACATGTTCCTCTTGGAAAGTTGCGCAATCCTGCATGTGATTTGAAATCAATTGTTGTTTCTTAGGAATTAACAAGTTACGGAGGGAAAGATTTATATCAGCTTAGTTTAAAAACTAAGTATTGTTGAGGCATTTTTGAAGAAAAAATCGAATGTGATTAGAAAATAGGCATATTTTTCTGCGTTATTCGATCCGCTTCTGGTCAAGTTAATCAGGAAGATCAAGAACGGTGGAATGAATTACGAGCCATGTTGTCCGGCTTCGATATATAGTAAAGTTTCTAATTCTCATGCTGTCCGAGATAGGCATTGCATGATGGACAGAAATGTTTCTGATTTAAACAAGTATCCATACAGTAGGGACATGGAGCGCATGGCCAGCACCTGAAAAAATAAACAGTCGTAAGATTGTGAAGTAATTCTTCAAACAAGATATTGCGGATGAAAATGAGATTCTCGAAAGTAAAATGTGGATCAAGAACAGTTTAAAACAAATTAACTTTTTCTGGCCGAAAATTGGCAGTGTATATATTTTTGTTAGGGAATTCTAAACATTTTTAGTAAAAACTATGCAATTTTTGATGTGTTCAATTTGAAATTCATTTGAGATCGAAAAGCTCAATTTATAACATTTTTCAATATGAAACAACTCAATTTACCATACGTAATTCTAAAGTCCTTCACTTTAAAATATTTTCAATATACGTTTTCAAAGATTGAACAATTAAAAATTAAAAGTGTTTCGCAATCATCATAGTCATTACCGAGAAAAGGTACACTTTTTTTCAAAAATATATGAGAAAATAAAAAATCTAAAGTTAAATAAACATGTAAATCAATGTTATTAACATTTTAGTAGCTGAACTAATAATAGAACTTTGTTTTTGATAGTCTATTTATGAGCGCGATATTCAAACTCGTCAGACTATTATAGTCGTCAAATTTTTTTATTATTATGATTATACCATTAAACCAAAACCCTTTCAAAGCGAAATCGTTCGGTTCTAGCGTCATTATACTACCCCGAATCAAGATAAGGAATTTATATGGTAATAGGGATCACAGCGCAAAAGGAGCTCAAAAAGGGGGAAATAGGGTAATTTTCTCACGAAAAAGGGGAAAGATTAAACCTTTATTTTTACATGTCGAAAAGAACAAGCAACCTTTTTATAAGAAAAATGTTATATTTTTTAAATAATTTTCAAAGATTTCTGCCGTTCAAGAATTTATTTTTAAAAATTGGATATACTTAGGTTGTTGGAAATCCATTCACAGTGATATATAAAAGTCCGAAAAAAATTAGTTAAATACACAATTTTAATATGTTTAACATCGTTCTCATAAATATTTCTTTTCAAGATTTGTAAAACAAGTAAACAAAACAAATTTGGAAATCGGTTAATATATTCTGTTCTCTTTTCTAAATTTACAATTTAAAATTTCAAAAATTCAAAAATAAATTTTGCCTTATTTGGAATTTTTTGAAAATGTACAAAAACATGTTTTTTGAATTGATTCGAACCTGAAATTTCTTTGGCTTGAACCAAAGAAACATGTTATTATTTTTTACTAGTCGGAAATATTTTTTTCTTGGTGTTTATAACGTTCCAGAAACGCAAAAAAAAAATGAAATCCCAAAAATCCTAAATCACGACAAAAGTTTTTTCCGAAAAAGCAAAATGATAAACTGTTTCTTTAGTCCTAGCTGAATAAATTTCAGGTTCGAAATATTCAACATTTTTTTAAATGTGTGCATATGACTCAATAAAAAAAACCTCTTTTTTCAAATTTTAAAAAAATTGTTATTGAGCAAAAAATGTATGTGTACATTTCGTAATTTTTTATTATTGTTCACTAGTAAAAGCTGTAAATATAACAAGTTCGTCATATTTTTTTAACCAATAGCAAAAATTCGTAAATAATTTTTCTAAGTGCTACAATGGCTTTAATTTTTATTCAATAATAGGGACACTTACTAATTTCAGAGAATTTTTCGCGTAATTCAAATATTGTACTTTCAAATATCGTATATTTAAAGAGAATAGGGGATAAAGGAGGAATTTCGACAATAAAGGGGAAACTAAGAAAAAAAGGGCAAGCCTGTGCACCCTGTGGTAAGGGTAAGTAAAGGATGTGTAGTAGAAGGAATATATTTTAGGTCAATCTAAAAGTCACTCCGATACGGGACGCTGATCAATCTCTCTGTCAATCACCCCGGGTCGAGAATGTCACGGTTCACACACAAACTGAATAATAGGCCCTTAGGAAGATCCATGGTCTTTACCCCAACCACATCAACTACACAAAGCTCTTTACAAGACCCCATTAGTATTCAAAATCTTTTGTTTCAGGCGTCTATCACCCCACAGACACTCTTCGTCACACATTTCTTACACTTTGAAAACGATTTGATTGAATCAATAAAATTTTTGTTTTTGGTAGATGGGAGTATTTGGTTGATTCAGCAGAAAAATTTGATCGTGTCAAGAAAATTTGTTTCTGCGTGTATATAAACAATTTCCCATCACAAATCCCTATTCTGACATACATAATTTACTTCCTTTGCATACCCGGTAAGAAGGCTTGAATAGAATAGAATTAAAAATTTAAGATTTCAGCGTGAAAGTAGAGATAATCCTATTATTTTTAATACCTGATTTTCCCTTCAGCCTTGAATGTTCAAGAAAGTAATAAGTGGCTCAGAAATGTAATTCCCGTCTATTCACATAGTCTTAATGACTCTTTCCTATTCCAAAAAGTAGGTTAGATATGAAGTGTGTTTAATTTAGTTTAATTCATTCGCGAAATGTGAACATTGAATTTTCTGAATTACCGGTTTTTGAATTCAAGTTAGGAAGGGTCTATTACAGTGAATTCAATTTTACATGCGGAGAGATGGTGTGACTTCAATTCAAGAAATCTGCATTGACTTTATATGAAACGTATTATCCTCAATTCCAAATGGTATAACTGAATTGAATGAAATAGGATTTGTGATACCGAGATACAAAAAAGAATTTATGTATTCTGAAAACATTAATTAACTTGAATAATTAATTAAATAATTATTTAATTCATTAATATAATTATACATGCATATAGTAATAATAAATTCTTTCATAATCGTCAGTAAATTGTACGCAAATTCTATTAATTTAAGATAGGTAGAAAATTATATTTTTCAAACTGTATTGAAACGTATAGCAGTTGCTTCTTTCTAATTACTGTTTCTGGTTTAAGAGAACGAAGGGAAAATCATGTATTAACATGAATTGAAATTTTCAATTCTATTCTATTCAAGCCTTCTTACCGGGTACATACAAATATTTCCATGTGAACTCTTCTGTTCCTGTTCCTGTGACTGAAACTTCTGCACAAATTTCTCTCACTCTTGTCAATCAGTGTTTCTTCTACACCGCACATTCTTTGAGACTCTACTCATTTCTGACCTTGTCCATTAGCGTTTTATTTATTTAATTATTTTCAGAATAAATCCAATAGTCCGGAGACAAACATGTTCCAGACCTTGCAAATACGAATGATTGCCTAGCCTAATAAGTGTATAATACAGAGTTCTGGTGGTAGAAGTAAACTTAATTACAGCATATTCTAAACAAGAACCCTAGAGATTGATTATAACATCGCGAATCATATTATCAATTTGAATATTTTACTTGTAGTGAAGCGCTCATGTAAATACCCAAAAATCACATACGGTTTTCACACCTTCAATACCAATGTTATTTATTGTATTATCAAATTCAATTACTTATTTTTTTCTCGATATATAGACATGACTTTACATTAAGCTGGGATGATATCTAAGTTATAACTGGCGCATCAGTTGACAAAATTATGCACATTAATTTACAGTTCTAGCCTTCTATACTATCTACAGAGCTACAGAACTAGATACAGCAGGCGTAGATGTTTAATTACCGTATCCGCATCGTTCATGACAACAATAAAGAGAAGCGCACCAAGGTTCGAGCCTTGGGGGGCCCCCGTTTTTACCGCATGAATCCCGCGGGAATTGCATGCCGTCTGTGTTCAGTTTACTTCTATCCTTTTCTTTGTACGTCGAGGTTTCGCTACCATACAGCACAGTGGGCTCTTTATCTTTCCTTTAGCAGTAAATAAATTTCCAAGATATACACGAAATCATCAACTGTTAATCCTCTCTACGTCTAAGGCAATGTTGTATACTCTCTCCTCATCCCTTCTTTCAAACACAACAATTTTTGTTTTATTTATGTTAATATTAAAAACCCATACTCTTCGTACTATAGTACCCAGGCTGCTCATGAACATTCTCTGCAATTCCTCGACTGATTCTACTGCCGTACAAACCTCATCATCTGCAAACGTCAATCCATGCACCTTCACCGTTCCGAGATGAACACCTTCTTCGTCTAAAGAGAGCCATTCTTAAACGTTTGCCCACGTATATATATATATATATATATTTCGGTTTTTTCGGTTTCGGTTTTGATTCCTTAGGAATTAAACCGAAGGGCCTATGACAAAGCCGCCGAACGCGTCCTCGGGTTGCGGATAGAGGGTCCCTGTACCAAAGGTTTCTGCTGAATATGGTTCCAATAATTAATAAGCAGTCGCGGACAATTGTCCAGGGATGATCCCGAAGGAATAACCCCTAGGCGGAGGCGTGACAACCGTGCCGAAAGCTGAATGGCACCTAGGTGAGGTGTCTCAAACGGTGACTCTGGGATACCGGGCGACCTTCAGAGTATGCAGCCTTATCCTTGCATGCGGGGCTCTACAAGGACGGACGTAACCTTTTCCCTAGCTGCTCGTGGAAACAACAATGACAACACCAAACATAGTTGTAGTAAGTGCGGTTCAAAACAATCGAACGCGCAGGGCTCCCGACAGTGGGTCGGACAACAATGCCGACTATCCTATAGTTGGGGGAGCCAATCAAGACGAGGTCAATGCGATTGACCGGCAGAATCTCGTTACTTTTAAGTGGACGGATCGACTCAGGGACGACCTGCTGGAGTGCTATGATACCAGTATGACCCCTGAACGAAAAGGTTACATGGCACGACTGCATACTCTGTGGTGCGAGAAACACCCAGAGCTCTCGCATTTTTCGCATCAACGTCTGCGAAACCGTGCAGAGGAACTCAGAAAAAGGGGTTATATAAGCGGAGCGCCTACTCAACCGCAGCCAGAAGCAGCCGGCAACAGAGAAAGAGAGGCGAGACTAAGACCAACCGCGAGCAGACATCCAATAGAGGAAGAGCGACGCTTCAGGACCCAGAGAACAGCTATACCCGGAATATTGCGTTAAGCTAATCGTCTCGATCATCGGCGCTCTTAGAGGTGCCAAGGTTTCACTGGTTAATAGCCTGAAGGGCATCCCTGCGTGTCAAAAAAATGCCAAGACACTTGAGGGGAAAATGCAGAAGGCGGTCGTCCTTGGGTCGCTCCGTGTCCCCAGGGTGCACGAGACTTTTGCCGGATCATCGTATTGAATTCATGGCAGACTGTGACCACCTATCTCACGGTCGTGAGACGTGGTTGCAGCTGAAATTTTACCGCGATTTCGATGGGAGCGGGTGCAATTTTTCAGATATGCACCTGCTCCCAGCGAAATCCTGCTCCCAGTAGGACCGCGGTAAATCACATTCATGGCCACGTCTCACAACCGTGAGATGGGTGGTCACAGGACACGATGAAATCACAACGATAGGCCGGCGAAGCCCTCGTGTGTTTTGAGTACACGAAGCGACCCAAGGATGACAGCTTTCTGCATCCATTTCGCAAGTGCCTTGGCATATTTTTTGCATATTTTATATATATGGGGCATGATTTTTTAACTGTCCCAATTTTAAAAGTCATATAGGGTATTTTTTTAACTTGAGGCATCGAAATATCTTAAAATCATACGCACCCTATGAAAAAAATATCCGTAATAAAAACTTTTTATTTTCGAGGGGGAAAAGCGACTTTGAACAAAATTTACCCCACCCCCCAGGAGACATTGGTGGGTGGTTTTTTTTTCGCGAATCGAAAAAAATTTTTCGAACAAAACTTACGTATTTCATGAAGGAGAATCTGAATATGTGATAAAAAATTGGGCTTCCCATTTGAAATCACAAAGTTACCTGCCTCCTGTGGGGTGGGGTGGGGTAAATTTGTTAAAGTCGCTTTTCCCCCTCGAAAATAAAAAGTTTTTATAACGGATATTTTTTCATATGATAAGTATTTCTCGAGATATTTTGATGTCTCAAGTTTAAAAAAACACCCTGTATACCAATTGCCTTTAGATTCTCAGAGTTTGTTTGTCTATACGATAGTAGTTCACCGCATCAATTTATAGAATTTTACTACCATCCTTCCCCGAAATACAGGCGGTGAAACTTTCATTCCCAGGGCAAAACGAGTATTTTCAAATTATCATAACTTCCTTTCTACAAATGAGAATTGAATTTTCTCTGAGTGACATCAGAAGGGGTTTACATGGAACTACCAATAGTCATTATTAAATATGTTATCCATATAAATAAATATTTTAATCCGTCAATTTTCTCCCGAAAACACCGATGAATAGGAAATGTTAAATATTTTACATCGCCAATTGTCTATGAAAATTAACATTTGCAGAAAGGAAGTTATGATCATTTGAAAATACCCATTTTGCCTTAAGGTCGAAAATTTCACCCGCTTTAGTTCAGGGAGGGATGATAGTAAAAGTCTATATATTGGTTAGGGAACTAATATCTACTTATATCGTATAGGAAATCGGGAAACATGACTTTTAAAATTGGGGCAGCTTAGAAATAATGCCCAATATATTGAATAACCAACTATGAAATAATCCCACTGAATTATTTCGTATCATGGAGAAAAATGCGGATTTTGGACGAAGTTTTGAGCACTGAAAATTGTTATGTGAATCCCAGACATCCAAGATTGTGTTCTGAAATCCTAAGCTAAGAACTGCTAGTTTAGGAATTGGGATCCACAATGAGTATTTCGAGCCCTTTCTGCTTCCTTCCAGAACTGAGCTCTTCTAGTAAAATTCATTCCGGATATGACACGTTTTTTCTTATTTAATAATCAAATTTTGTTGAAGTTATAAGTAGTTTAACTCCTTAAGCCAATGGCGTAGATTATTATAAAGAAGTTGTCTAAAATTTTCTTTAAAGTGTGTTATTATGCAAACTAATATAGGTGGGACATTCTATTTCATGAGAGCGCACTGCCCAAAACTACGCAAAACCATAATAACCACCCACACTGCATGACCCTACTGAAACACGGGGGGTAGAATTCGGTTCAATTTGGTGTGCAGACCATTTTTCAATGAAATTATTGAAATTTTATTGCGTCAAAACCAAACCAAATAAAGTTTGTAACCAAAAGATTTAAAGAAAAATATTTAACAAGCTTCACGATGGTTATAACCATTTCTACAAAATATAACTCCTTTCTATAGTTTTTTTAAATTGAAAATTGAAAGTCAGAATATCTCAAAACGTGAATCCTCATATTTGAGTGAAATGCATATTATAAGAAAACTGAAGCCTTTAGTTTTTAAATCCTGAACGGACATAATGGGAGTTGTTTAAAAAACATGAATTTTCGTTTTGTAGAGAAAAAAAATCTCCCTCCCCTTGAGAAGGTGCTGGCAGACGACAAAATCTCATCAAATAATCCTTACTATGACAGTAAAAATTTAGAATAGAAAACGGTTGGAATTTTTGAGTAAATTGTCTAAACATTTTCAGAGAGTTCTATCAAATTTAAGAAGAAAAATTAAACAACTATATTTATAACTTAGTACACTGTGCCCACATTTTACGTCAAGAATTTCCCAGCGGTAGGTACAGAGCTTGTCATACACACGTTGAGTACCTTGAATACACACTATCCAGATGTCCCACTCGCACGGGAACGACATCTCTCCACAAACATAATACGGCACTAAGGGCCGATTCCACCAACCGTGATTAAATTTAAATCCTTGATTAACTTAATTTAATCAGTACATTGCGTTTCACCATCTTTTAAACCATGATTAAAGTAGTCTAATCGCTATTTAACTTAATCGGCCATTTTTAACCGGTTATCGACTTAACCAACGATTAACCGGGCTCAACGTAAACTCCAAGTTTAGTTAAAGTGCAGTGCGATAGTATATATGGCTCAAAATGAAAAATGTTCTCAAAATCTTATTTTTCCTTTTCTTTTCGCTTTAGAAGACACCGCTTCACTTAATTATTTGATTAATGTTATTTTGGAGACGCTTCAGCAAAGCAAGTAAACAACGCGTAATTTGTCACGTCAGAGTACTATTTATTTGGTTTGGCGTGCCAGAGACGGCGCGCGAACACAAATTTCGTGACTCAGCCAATTAAAATCGCCGGTACAAAGATATACGCAGAAACTAGACTTTATTGCGAACAGGGTATACTGCTAGTTAACCATAGGTTAAAAATTCATGGTGGAATGTTTCGCAACTTAATCACGATTAAGTCGTTGATTAAAAAATAATCATGATTAGTTAACTATGGATTTAATCAGAGATGGTGGAATCGGCCCTAAGAGTGCTTTACAGTTTACTTTACTACCATCTTTGTCGCTCTTACGGCGTTGGGTGCGACCATGCCCTGCCGAACACTTCGAGGGAGATAGTCAATTGTCCAAAGCTAGGAGTGCCAAATTTTCTGGAATTACGATTTTCGGACAGCACTCTCGTGAAAAGAAAGGCCAACTTAAGACTACAGTATAGGCAGGTATAGGCATGTCTTCAAGTGGGCCTAAACTGATCTTTCCTGGTCCCCAGAACACCACAGTTCTTCTGTCCCAGCCAGTTATCCTTATCTCAAAGAGAGAGAGAGTGGTGTCTATTTCAATGCCGTAAAAATGATGCAGGTATAGGCTGAAGGGTACATACCAGAAAAAGAACAAACGTTCTTTGAAACTGGTCTTAAAGTGGTATTAAATTGGTATTTCTTTTCACGAGAGCAGTCTCCATCGCACACTGAAGCCCTGACATTGTTCTCCAGGACTTGGAGGAGCGAAACATATTCGTGATCGAATTCTCGGCTCCGGCCGATTACAACATCACTGCCAATCACTGCCAAGAAGAAGGAAAAGGAGGAGAGGTACCAAGACCTTAAAAGAGAGCTGTTGCGACTGTACCCAAAGTATTCGGTTAAAGCAATTGTCCTTGTGATCAGTGCTCTCGGAGGTGCGAAACTATCCCTTGTTCTTAACCTTAAAGCCATACCCGCGTGCCAAAAATATGCCAAGACACTTGCGAGATGGATGTAGAAAGCTGTCATCCTTGGGTCGCTCCATGCTTTTAAGAAACGCGAGGGTTTCGCTAGTCCGTCGTCATGATTTCGTCATGCCTTGTGGCTACCCATCTCTCCGTCGTGAGACATGGCCGTAGGCCGTGGTTCTACTGGGAGCCAGTGTCATTTTCATAAGTGGCAGTTGCTCCCAGTGGGACCCTGGGGTGGTTGTTGAACCTTTAATTTTAAATTATATACCGAAATTTCATGCTACTTACATCATTAACGCAACTTTTTAAAAAGCATTCCAGTCGATACGAGGCGTGCGTAATCGACTCGGATCGAATCAAATACTTTTTGGAAAGTTGCATTCTCGGCCTTGACTTCAATATCAGGGATGAGCAAAATGCATCAAATCTTATCCATCTCGAGTATTCACTCCTGAAGGCCCGGATTAAGAAAGCACAGGTGAAAAACTTCCGCGAACACCTCCTCGAGAAGAAGATGCACGGCATATTCCACAGAAATGTGGAGGATCTGTCGATGTCGTATGAGCTAACATTTGCTTTCCTTTAATCACCCGGATTGAAGTCGGGCATGGAGGGTTTCATTTTAGCATGTCAAGACGGTGTCATTTTCACTCTAGCATACCGTCGCTATATTTTGAGGCAAGACATTCCCGATGATAGCTGCAGAGCATGTCATGCACACCCCGAGCATCTAGGACACATACTATCTGGTTGTCCAATTCATGCGGGAACGACCTACATCCAAAAGCACAATGCGGCACTAAGAGTGCTTTATTACCATCTCTGTCACTCTTACGGCATCAGCCCAAATACCGCCCGCTAAACGCTCCTAGGGAAATAAAGTCAATTGTCGAGAATGAGAAGCGTCGGATATACTGGAACTTCATATTCTCGACAATTGTTTCTGTTGCGCACTCGAGGCCTGACATAGTTCTTCTTGACTTCGAGAAACGAACCATGTTCGTTATCGAATTTTCGGCACCAGCTGACAAAAACATCATAGCCAAGTAGAATAAAAAGAAAGAGAGGGCTAATCATCTTGATCATCGGCGCTTTTGGAGGTGCCAAGGTTTCACTGGTTAATAGTCGGAAAAGCATCCGTGCGTGTCAAGAAAATGCTGAGACCCTTGCGGGGAAAATGCAGAAGGCGGTCGCCCTTGGGTCGCTCCGTGTCCTCAGGGTGCACGGGACTTTTGCCGGATCATCGTATGGAATTCGTCGCAGACTGTTACCACCTATCTCACGGTTGTGAGGCGTGGTTACAGCTAAAATTTTACCGCGATTTCGCTGAGAGCGGGTGCAATTTTCCAGATTGGCACCTGTTCCCAGCGAAATCCTGCGGTTGTCATTATGGCGAAGTTTTAAATATATATTAGGATGGTTAAAAAAAACTGGTTTTTATTTTTTAGCGGCCGTTTCCCGACCGTTTGCTTCTGTGGGTGAGATAATACACTCCTAATTTATTCAAATTGAAAAAAAAATTGGAGGTTGTGGGCATACAATTTACGTAAAAATGGAGTTTTTCGTAGTTTTGGATTTTTTTTAAATATACGTATTTGTTTTATAGAAATACATTATGAATAAAAATTGTAGCTAATACAAAGGACAAAACTTGCACTTTGTGTCCGATTGAAAAAAATACTTGGCGGCGGTAAAAGGCATAAAAAGTACGATTTCTTAGAAAGAGATAAATGTAAGGGCATAATTATACCCCTAAAAATTTTTGGTAAGAATTCCCAAAATTCTGAGATCTGTCTCACACACCAGGGAAAAAATATATAATAGATATGAGACAAAAATTTAAAAACCGGGGCACCAGCAAAATAAAAAAAATAAAAAAAATTATTTAACAAGGCTTTTAATGGCTTATCCATCAATGAAATTTTATAAAATAGCAAAATACATCAATAGGAGGAAGAGAGAATAACAGATT
The DNA here is from genome assembly GCA_932066315.1 of Andricus coriarius. NCBI lineage: Eukaryota > Metazoa > Arthropoda > Insecta > Hymenoptera > Cynipidae > Andricus > Andricus coriarius. Next base: position 18,497 of record CAKNWT010273046.1, read on the forward strand.
ACTTATTTTACATGAAATCATATTAATTTATGTTACTATTTTATAAAATGTCATTGATAGAAACCCCATTAAAAGCCTAGTTAAATAATTTTTTATTTTTCTGGTGCCCCGGTTCTAAGTTTTTCATCTCATATCTATCATATATTTTTCTCTATTGTGTGAAGAAGATCTCAGAATTTTGGCAATCTTTACAAAAAATGTTTAAGGGTAAAATTATGCCCTTATATTTATCTCTTTATAAGAAATCGTACTTGTTATGCCTTTTACTGGCGCCAAGTATTTTTTTTTTCAATCGGACACAAACTGAAAGTTTTGTCCTTTGTATTAGCTACAACAAAAAAATTTACGTAAATATATATATATATATATATATAT
>CAKNWT010273053.1:0-10919 GCA_932066315.1 Andricus coriarius
TTTTGGTAAAAAATTAATTTTTTTGGTTCAAAATTAGTTTTTTTATTCAAAGTTAATTTTTTAATTGAAAATTTAACTATATTATGTTTGCTTGAAAATTGATCTTCTTCAGTTAAAAGTTCAAATACATATTTGTTTCAAAATTTCTGTATTTTGTTAAAGATTATCCTTTTTTTGTAGAAAATTATTTTTTAAATTGGAAATTAATTTTTCTTTGACTGAAAATTAGTGTTTTTATTGAAAATCAATTTTTTATATTGAAAATTTAACTTAATTTTTTGTCGAGAATTGTTTTTCCATGTAACTATATTTTATTTGCTTAACAATTTTTTTCTTTAACTAAAAATTAAACTATTCTATTTTTCTGAAAACTAAACATTTAAATATTCCATTTGTCTTCGGATAATTTCTTTATAAACATGTGATCTTTTTGGTTGAAAATTCATCTGTTTGTTTAAAAATGGAACTATTTTTTTGAAAATTGATGTTGGTTGCTTAAAAAATTATTTCTTCAACTTAAAATTAAACTATTCTATTTTTGCCAAAAATTGATCTTTTTTAGTTGAAAAATTCATCTATTTTGTTGAAATGTTTGTTTGTAGCAATATAAACTTTTTGGTTGCAAGTTCCATTAAAAATTAAAATAATTGTTTAAAAATTCATATATTTGTTAAAAAATTATTCTTTTTTGGTTGAAATTTCATTCTTTTGGCTGAAAATTAGTTTCTTTTTGATTGAAAATTAATTTTTTTGACTAAAAATTGAACTATTCAATTTTTCGTTGATGTTTTTTTTTTGTTTGAAAATTGATTTTATTTGGTTAAAAAATTATTTCTCTAACTTAAAATTAAGCCATTCTATTTTTTGTTGAAAATTTATCTTTTTTTTGGTAACAATATAACCTTTTAAGTATAAAATTCAACAATTATTGTAGAAAATGCATATTTTTGATTTGTAAATTTACCTTTTATTTTTAAATTCGTGATGGTTTTGTGTTTCGTTTAAGCATGAAGTCGCAAGCAATTTAAACAATACTTTCTGTGCATTATTTTAGTTCGCACATCCAAAATTCGGCAATTATGTTTTCAGGCCCCGATACCCTTCACATGTTGTTTTAAATATAATATAAACATTTTAAATAACTGTTATGAGTAAAATAAAAACTTACCTTAGTGGCAGGAGGAGGATCAGTAACGTCATCACAGAAGACCAAAAATAAAATTGTCATGGCTTCAAAATAAAAATAAGTAATTTATTTATTTAATCTTGAATAAAAACTCTTCACACCAACTATATTTTTTTTGTATAGATCATTACTTACTCAGTACAAAAGCTAATGCCACGTTTGGTGCCATCATTGAAAATCAAAACGGATAAGATAATTTTATGCTACCAGGGATTTTTCTCAGAAGTTAACTCTCGAAATATCGACGATTATGAAGAGAGAGAAAATTTGTAGAATGAAAACAGTAGGTGTGACAGTGCCTTATATAATACCATTTTTGTAGAAATGACAAACACATTTCGCACATTTGACCCACTTCCAAATGGTCTAAAGGTCTAGCTATATTGAGTAATTTCTTATCAGAAAAAACATAACAGTTTATAAGCGAAAATGCAATAATCTTTGGAGAATCATGACATCTGTTTTCACATACCTTGAAGAAAACATATCAGTTTATAAGCAAGAATACAATAATATTTGAGAATTATGACAGCTCTTTTCACAATGCCTTGTACCCAATATAATTTCCGTAAACAGTTTATGAGAAAAACAGAAAAAAATAATATTTGGAGAATGATGACAGTTTTTCATATTGCCTTGTACCTAATATGACTTATGTACAGACGCGACAAACAAGTCTTGAAGGTTTTGGGCAAATGATAATAATATTAAGACAATATTTGTTGAAAATACGAATAATATTTTTTTTTAATTAAATAATTTTGTTTTATATTAATACCATATAGTCGCAATTCTAGAGACTATTTGATTCAACCATATATTTAATTGATTCAAAAAAAAATGTTGGTTGAATCTAACCAATATTCCATTTACCAAAATATTTGGTGAAAACCGACAAAATTTTCTTTAAACAAACAAACCTTTGAATGTATTAATCAAAACTTTGATTGATCATAAGCAATGCATTCATTTGATTGATTTAATCAAGTTTCTGTTAAATCAACCAAACTTTTTCTTGGGTTTAGTTTATGATACCGAGTATTAATATAATATAAGGAAAGAAATTAATTAATAAATAATCAAGTATAGAGTTTAGACCTTTTCATTAAAGGACATGTGTGTTTTATCTTCTTATTCTGTATTTCATTATTATCATAATTACCCCATTACCAAAACATGTAACCTATTCCATAGCATTCCTAATGTTGCAGGATGGAACTGATGAATTTTTGCTAACGGCTATTACATACAATGGAATATTATCGTCCTTTAGAATCACAAGCATGCCTTATTTCCAGAACAAAACAAACATTTTTATTTTGAACAAAGAAAAGGTGTCAAAATTAAGTGAAACAAAATTAAATTATAATTGGTTCATATTGAGTAGACGAATAACAAAATCAATTGAATTGTTATTCAGTTTTGACATTTGATCAAGAAAGTCAATGTAACCGAAGTTCAAAATGGTTTTGTAAGAAAACGAACTAAAAGAAAAATGAAACCCTATCCGAAAATCTTGTTAAATTTTAAAAATAAATTGCCATGCAGACAATTTATTTTAAGTTGAAGGCTGAAAATCAGATTCAGACAAACTAAACAGTTAATCCTGACGTATCAAGAGAGTACCAGCTCAATTCAGTGCATACAAAAATCTGTCTCAATATAAAGAAACAAAAGACTGTTTCATTTTTGGATCATTCGGTTACATATCAAATTGATACCTTCAAATTTTACACCAGCTTCCCACAGTCCGCCAAAATGGGGAGAGGAGGGTGGAAAAAATTCAAATCAATGTTGTTTTTAGCAAAATTTTAAAATTTATCTTTAAATTCTTTCGATTTGAGAAAATCGTATAACTCGTTAATTCATTTCCTGTACCTTTAAAATTAGTAGCATTGTCATATTCATGCTCATCGTTGACCCAGGTTTCCTGAATCATGCATATGAGCATATGTCTAACTAGAACATTCTACTTTTATGTCCCTCAAAGATATTCACGTCATTCTAAATAATTAAGAACAAATTTTTATTTCCGGGTATCTTTTATAGTGAAAAGTATACTGTATAAATATATTTATAATTATTAAAAGTTATATTTATGATCATAACTATACAATTATATATAATAAAACATTAAAAACATTCTTAATATAATCGTATATACAATTATATAGGTATATATTTATAATTAGGTTATAAATAGATTAATACTCTGGAACAAAAATAATTGACGTTTAAAGTTCCATTTTTAATTAAGTCAGCTTGACTTAATCCACTTTTGTTAATACTTTTTAGGTTTTAAATCGATGGCGATACAAGATAAGGTTTATAAAAGACAGTATGCATTTAAAGTTAATTGGACCAGAATCATGTTCATTCAAAAAAATCTATACCATAGTTGATTCTGACATTTCGACCGTTATGGTTATATTTACATAGTTTATTTAGAGAAGAAAGCTCGCACATGTTAAGAACCTATTCAAACTTAAAATTTAAATAATGATAAAGAAAACAGAATTTAAAATTGTGTCCAAAGGAATTCAACATTTAAAATTCAAATTCAAGTTTCTTTCAAAATTCCGCTTGGGATTCTTTTCTTTTTGGTATCAAAATGATCGTTTGGTATCACAGAAATGAGGTACTTTACCAACTTTACCAACCAACAATAACTGTTGACTTTTTAAACATTTTTATAAACAAATTAAGAACTTGAACACTTGTCAACAAAATAATGTTGTTTTTGGTATGAAATCGACTTACAGTGGCTCAGAAAGGACCTTTTTATCAGGAGAATATATCAGATGACATTATTTATTATATATTTTATTAAATTTTATAAACAAATAAATATTTTCGTTTATTTTCAGAGAGCAGATTTAGTTTTTTCAGCTAAATTAAGTTTAAACGACTTGGAAAAATCGTTATCTTGAAATACTTTATAAAAAAACAATAATTTTATATTTTATAAACAATTTTATCAACAAATCCACAACATGACTACTTTTCAACAAATGGAGGTAATTTTTTTTCGAAATTGATTGAAAATGTTTGAGAAAGGACACTATTTATTAGAAAAATTTGTACGGTGACATCAATTGTTAATTAATTAAATGAATTTTATAAACAAACATAGTTTTTCATTAAATTTCAACCAGCAGATTTCGCTTCTTCAACGAAATTAACTCTAAACAACTTTGCTATATTCCTTCCTTATGTCATATTATCAATGAGCTACAATTTTTATTAATAAAATGTATACTAAATCATAAGAGAAAGATTTTTCCAAGTAATTAAGAATTGATCCTGTTAAAAAGAATAATTTTCCGGTTGAAAATGAACGAAAATCTATACTTTTTATAAAATTTATTCAAACAATTAACGCATGTTATCAGGTATTGAAAAATTGTACGTATTAATTATTCCAGACAATTTTTGGATCAATTTTCTTAGAAAAACAAAGTGTTTAGCACTTTCACACATTAATTTGTCAATATAAAGATAAACTATTTTTTTTAATGTTTGAAGCTGCTGGATATTATTTTTGAGAAGTATTTTGACTGATTTCATCATTTTTACATAAATATAGGTAGTTGCAAAAAAAAATGGAATCGTGTATGAGAAAAAAAATTGTTATGTCAACTTTGTTATTAAATAATAAACTAACCAATATTTTATACTTATGTTAAATTAACTCATTGGATATTTCAATGATTGCAGTTATACTAAAAAAACAAAAATATCTAGTTCAAGATTTAACCTAATTGTCATTAATTATTTATATATAAATGAATACATCTTTGCCATGCTCAATCACAAAAAAATATTTTTTAACTGAAAATTTGTATGAGAATCATATTCATCACGGAAAATTAGTAAATATTGACAATTACATCGTTGATATAAATTTTTTTATATATAATAAATGTAAATGTGTATATTTTACAGTCATGCAGGTTTTTATTGTCTCATAAAATCAATTTATAATGGGGTTCGAAGTGATTGAGAATAACGAAAAATTATAAAAATTTTAATATTTGTTAGCGTTAGCAACAAATATTATAAATAAATTGAAAAATTTGAAGAACATATTTAAATATATATTTTAAAATTACAATAACTTAATTTATTTATTATTTTTACATTTGTTATTAGAGTATTACGCTTAATCTGTTTTAAACCAGTCTTAAAAATTGGTAATAATTTTTGTTGCTAAAAAATAATAGTTTACAGTTTCTAAAACATTTTCTTATGAAAATATTTCTTTTTGCTTGTCTGCCACGTATTTAGTAACTTATAATTTTTGTATAATATTTGTTGAGAAACAACGAAAGCAAAACTTATGAAAATTAATTGACTACTCATTTCCAATTGCAGGACGACACACTTCGTTATAAAAAAAGTAATTTTATTATTAATATTAACTTATTTCCTAATGTATATTATTCTGATACAAATTTTGACGATTTCCAGTTGAGGTCAAACACTGAGCAAACAAATATTTCTATATAATTATGTATATAACTTATTCATAATAATTAGGTTGAATCTTAAATTAAATATTTTTTTAGTGTAATTACAACCAATAATAAGTGCACCTCAACAAAAATAATTGTTCAAATAGTACTGCATTGTTTTAAGTGAATTATTTTTGCTCCTTTCCCAGTTTAAAAAAAATTAAATTAAAAAAAAGCCATCTTACAAAATAGAAAAAAAATAACGGAATAATTAGGAGTGGGTGGGAGGACTAGGTCTGTAAATTACTTGTAAATGTTTGGTTTTGAATTACAACAAGAAGTTTATTGCTAAGTGTAAAATAAACATTTGGAATTGCAGGTACTTTAATATCAGACCCCCCCCTCCCTCCTTCCCTGGAGAAAACACGTCTCGTCGATGATAATATACATATAAATATAAATTAAAAAGACCTCAAACAAATAATTGATTATTTATAACATCTCGCAGGACAAGGTAGACTAACAGCATTCAGGAAATTGCATCCGGTAATTTTTTGCGACTTGTAGTAAATATTGTTTCCGACTTTCGTGTCTGGTAAGAAGATAATTAAAGTCAGATATGAATTTGACAAATATCTGTTTTATTTCAGAAAATATATTTAAAAAAAGGGAGATATTGTTTAAAAATTATTCTGTCTGATGTTTATTCATTATTTGTTCATAACTAAAAGGGCAAGGCAAAGTTAAACATTTCAGAAAACAACAACTATTTGTCTTAGCTTGAATTAAATATTGACTCACTGCAAGTGAATAGTGGACAATTTTTAAAGAAAAACCGCAACTTTTTATCTCGATTTTGAGAGGAAATTTCTAAAAACAATAATAACTTTTTTAAACAATTTATATAAATATCTAGGTATCAGTATAAAGTAGTATTTTATGTATTAGAAACAATTTACATTTTTCTAAACCGCAAAAAAATCATAATTAGCGCCAAAAACTCGTATTCAAAAAGTAATATTTTATTCGTATTCTATGGCTAATTGTGAAGAGAACTGTTGCGTTTCAATTCGATTCAGCTAATATTGACGATTCTGAATAAAATTTACAAAAGCGTCTTTTCTTCTTATGGAAAAATACGTAAAACTTCATGGGGCTGGCGCCACATCTAAATTTCTTTTATCAGAAAGAAAAAAAAGAGACTTTTTTGTGTGGATTAGAACAAATTTCCGGGCGATATGCGTGAAAATTCGAGAACAACAAATTTTCGATGCATTTTTGGACCACCTTATTTTGCAATCTTTTGCAATCCCATGCAATCTTGCAATATAGTGTACATATAAAATTCGAGTAACCAACACCTCGATAACAGTTTATAAGTGAAAATACAATAATATTTCGAGAATGATGACAGCTGTTTTCAGAATGCCTTGTCCCCAATATCATTTCCGTACAGGTTTGACAAACACGTTTTGAAGGTTTTGGGTAAATGAAAATAACATTAAGACACGATTTGGCTGAAATATGAATGATTTTAGTAAAAGAAAATAATTTTGTTTTTATTTTATACCATATAGTCGCGATTCTAGAGACTAGTAGATTCAGCAATATATGTAATTGATGTCAACAATTTTTTTGATTGAATCTAACTAATATTCCATTTACCAAAATACTTATTTAAAGTCGACAAAATTTTCTTTAACCAAACAAACCTTTGAATGTATTAATCAAAACTTTGGTTGATCATAAGCAATGCATTTATTTGTAAAAAATAAATTTTTTTATCTTCAACCAAGCTTTTTTTGAAGCAACCAATCTTTTTCCTGAGTGTAATTTATTTATGATGGCAAGTATTACTATTACACTAGAAAATAAACTAGATGTGTTTGTTTGTATTTATAATTATATGGTGCTCATTTCACGAGCACTTTGCTTCCTCATAGAGGAAGCATTAGTGATTTTTTAAATAATAGACAAACTAAAGTTTTCATTTTTATCAGTTTAAAAATGCAAATTTACAACAACAACAACAAAATTACAAAATAATAAAAACAATTGTTAAAATACAATGACAAATCAGAAAAATCCAATTTTTTATTTGAAATGGTAATTTTTCGAGCTGGAAAAGGGAAAGTAAAAGTTCTGTCGCACCCTATCCCTTTCCCGGCTTTATGATTTTTTTACAAAAATTGTCGGAATGATTTTATTCGAAAATATATGTGACCGTCCGCGAAGAAAGACCTAATGCGGAAAAAACGATTTTCTTTTTCTTACGCCAATCGATAGTTTCTGAGTTACTCTTTCATTTCGAACAATCAGACATTTTTTAAGTCAATTACTTTTCTTGTTATTTACCTACAAACATAGGCACGATAAGCGTACGCGGAGACCGAACGAGAGTCCTACGAAAGCCAGCCCCACCACTTACCACTATAACTGTACGCGACGTGTCCGTGAGTTCCACTTGCACGTATATAAAAGTGTAGTGGTAAGTGGAGGGAGTGCTTTTCGTAGACGCATCCCCACTACTTAAGTGCTGGCTTGCGGACTCTGATACGATCACCCGTCCTGTAAAATTCAGCTTTGACGCATTAGGTCCCTTACTTCGCGGAAGGTCACATATGATCAAAAAGTCTTTTCTATTCATGCATCCATTTTGAATTATGTCGAAGAAAAAAGGTTTTCTGTTTAAAATAGATCTTTCAAATATTATAAATGAGCATATCTTCCTTAATCTTCAATAAAGTGTATTAATATTATAGGTCAATCAATTTGCCTCGAATCAAGGAATCTTTTCCGTTATTGCATCAATTTTGAATTATATTACTAAAAAAATTTTACTATAAAAAACCGTTTTTTCAAATGTTATGCATTGCCATAGCTTCATTACTCATCAATAAAATGTATCAATATTGTAGATCAATCGATTTGCGTCGAATCAAGGAATTTTTTCCGTTATTGCATCAATTTTTAATGATGTTTCCTTGCTGTTTATTAAAATGTATCAATATAATAAGTCAGTCGATTCGCCTTGAATCAACCCATCGTTTCTATTCTCACATGAACTTTAAATTATGATAATGAGAAAATTTCTATTATAAAAATCGATTTTTAATATAATATGAATGACCATAACTGCCTTACTCTTTGATAAACTGTATTAATATTATAGGTCAATCGATTCGTCTCGAATCAAGAAATCTTTTTTATTATTGCTCCAACTTTAAATTATGTCAATGAAAAAAGCTTTTCTATAAAAAACCGATTTTCAAAATATATAAACTACCATAACTTCCCTACTCTTTAATCAAATGTATTAATAATGTAGGTCAATCGGTTCGTGTCGAACCAAGGAATCTTTTATATTCTTGCAATAACTTTGAATTACACTAATGAAAAAAGTTTTACTATAAAAACCCGATTTTTAAAATATTATCAAGTGTCAAAAAAATGCAATAAATATTTTTAGAAACCTTCTGTCAGTACCAAGATATTAGTAGTGAAAATAAGCCCTCCAAGTTTAATCAATTTACCTGCAACTGTTTTCAGGTTGTCGTGTTCACAAAAAAGTGTGACATCCGGACAATTGCTTAGAACATTGTGTTAGACATTTTTAAATTGAGGAAGGTTTAATTAAATGAATTTAAAATTTTTGGAAAACGATACCATTACAAGGCTTCCTCTATGAGGAAGCAAAAATGAATTAATAATTAATCAAGTATAGAGTTTAGACAATTTTATTAAAGGAAATGTGGTTTTTATCTTCTTATTCTGTATTTTATTATTATTATAATAACCTATAACCAAAAAATGTAACCTGGTCCATAGAATATTGTCGTCCTATACAATCACAAGCATGCCTTTTTTCCACACAAAAAAAGTTTTATTTTGAACAAAAAAATGGTGTCAAAATGTACGAAAACAAAATTGAACCATAATTGGTTCATATTGGGCAAGAAGAATACTGAAAGCAATTGAATTGTTTTTCAGTTTTGACATTGATCAAGAGAGTGAACATAACTGAAGTTCAAAATGGTTTTGTAAGAAAATGACCTGAAAGAAAATGATCTGAAAGAAAAATGAAACCCCTTTTCGCTCAGCATTGGTTTGACAGCAGTAGTAATATTCCATTTTTGACCAATATTTAATCCGTTTAGATATAAGTTGCTCCATCTTTTCCGAAAATCTTGTCGAATTTTAGAAATAAATTGCCATGCAGACAATCTATTTTAAGGCAAAACCTGAAAATCAGGTTCAGGCAAACTACAAACTCAATCCTGAGGCATCAAAAGTACAGCAGCTCAATTCACTTGATACAAAAATCTATATCAATATAAAGAAAAAGAAGACTGATGCCTTCAGATTTAGTAGTTACTTATTGAATCATTGATTTAAAAAAAAGTCCTGATGTCCTCGTGCAAAATTTAAAATCGACCTCCCACAGTCAACCGAAATGGGGAGAAGAGGGTGGAATAAATTAAAAATCAATTTTGTTGTTAGAAAAATTAAAAAGTTTAGTATTACATTTTTTCGATTCGAGATAATTGTATAATTCATTGAGTTTGTTTCGTGCACCTTGAAAATTAGTTGCAATGTCATATTCATTGGCTCACGTTTTCCTGAGTCATGCATAAAGGCATATCATTTTGATGTTATTGAAAGATATTTAAGTAATTTCAGCAAATTGAGAAAAACACTTCTTGTTTCAAATTATACAATATATTATAAAGTATACTGTAAAAATGGTTATTATTGGATTCCTAGTCCTGATCAAAAGTAATAGAAGTTTGAATCTTCGATTTTTAATGCGCTGTCTTGATCCACATTTTTTATGAATTTCATGTTCTTTGAATCAGAATTATGTTCATTCAATAAAATCTACATTTCGTTGAATCTAAACAAAGTTATAGGCTTTCAAATTATGTCCTTCGATTTCTACATTTTACCGTTATGGTTATATTTGCATAGTTTATTTAGAAAAGCAAGCTTCTGTGGCTGTGCTTGTTTATTTATAATAAAAATACGTTCTTTATCTATAAAAGTGAAAGAAATTAATTTCAATTTTAAACGACTATATTTCCTTTTTTCAATTAGTACTGTAAAAATTGTATGGCACATTAATTAATTTCTTTTAGTTTTACAGGGAATTGTACGTATTTTTATTAGACAAAACAAAGTGTATCAGAAACAAGTTATTTCGAAATAACTCAATGTCTGACGAAATTTTATGAAAAAGGCTATATTTTAGAACGTTTTAAAGTGATTTGAATAGGTAAAAG
>CAKNWT010273058.1:0-15984 GCA_932066315.1 Andricus coriarius
TTTTTTTTGTTAAACATTAATTTCTTCAACTAAATATTTAATGATTCCATTTTTGGATCAAAGTTTATCCTTTTTAGTTGAAAATGCAACTTTTTTTTATTTAAAATAAAAAATGTTCTTGTTTGAAATGTTAACTATTGCGTTTTTTGTTGAGAATTCATCTTTTTATTATTTCTTTCTATTTTGTTGAAAATTCGTAATTTTTGTTTATATTCAACTCCTTTTGAATTGAAATTCAAATCTTTATATTATAAATATATTAAATTTTTGTTGATAATCCATCTTTTTTGGTTGAAAATCGAACTATTTTATTGAAAATTCACCGTTTTAAAATAAAAATTCATTGCACTTTGCTTCCCGTTAGCAAATGTATTTGGTTCTTCATAGAGGAAGCATTAGTGATTTTTTAAATAATAGAAAAACTAAAGTTTTTATTTTGATCAGTTTAAAAATACAAATTTACGAAAAATACAAAATAGTACAAACAATTTTTAAAATACAATGACGCATCAGACAAAACAAAAGATGTATTTGAAATGGTAATTTTTCGAGCTGAAAAGGGGAACGGAAAAGTTCTGTCGCACCCTATCCTTTTCCCAGCTTTATGATTTTTGTAAAAAAATTTTCAGAATTATTTTATTTGAAAATTTATGATCAAAAAGTCTTTTTTATTCATGCATCCACTTTGAATTATGTAGATGAAAAAAGCTTTTCTGTTTAAAACAGATCCTTTAAATATTATAAATGAGCATAACTTCCTTACTCTTCAATAAAGTGTAATAATATTATAGGTCAATCGACTTGCATCGAATCAAGGAATCTTTTCCGCTCTGGCATCAATTTTGAATTATGTTAGTGAAAACAGTTTTACTTCAAAAAACTGTTTTTTCAAATATTATGCATTACCATAGCTTCCTTACTGCTCAATAAAATGTATCGATATTACAAGTCGATCGATTCTTATAAGTCAATCAAAATCGATTTTACATATAATATAAGTGACGATACCTTCCTTACTCTTTAATAAAATGTATTTTTTTAATTATTTATATTGTTGTATCAACTTTGAATTATGTTAATGAAAAAAGTTTGACTACGAAAAACCGGGTTTTAAAATATTATTGAGTGCTAAAAAAATGAAATAAACATTTTTAGAAATCCTTTGGCCAGTTTCAAGATATTAATGGTGAAAATAAGCCCTCCAAAATTCATTAATTTATCTGCAACCATTTTCAAGATATCGCGTTCATAAAAAAGTGTGACATCCACACACACATCCGGACAATTACTTAGAACATTGTATTAGACACTTTTCAATTGAGGAAGGTTCAATTAAATTAACTTAAAATTTCTGGAAAATGTTACCATTACAAAGCTTCGTCTATGAGGAAGCTAAAACAATATATTAACTTATTAAACTGAAAAGTCAACTATTACACTTTTGGTTGCCAATTTTTTTTCCAGTAGGATGAATCAAAACCGCCTTAAGAATATTGTGAATCTATGTTCATAAAGACATGGCTGTCGACCTTGATATTGAAGAATTAATGGATTACTTTATTCTGAAAAATAATCTAAGGAGTTCTACTTTCTATCTACTTACTATATATATATATACTAAGGTGTAACCAATATTGAATACACCCGACTCTCGGTTTAGGAACAGTGTCGGGGTTGCCTGCAAATAGCCTTGTTCCTAAATCGCGAGTATCGGAACACCTGAACCGTTTCCAGTTCGAATGCATACCATTGCGCAATATACTCTACTGAGTACTCGCGCTCTGTGGCCCTACCAAGGCGAGAGCGGGAACCGTCTCTCGCGCTGCGCGCAGAGAAACTGCGTGGGCCAGCAATTTTAGTAATACCTAAACCGCAAGTTCCTAAACCAAGAGTAGGATGTATGTAATTATTGCAACTTGATTAACAAATAAAAAATTTTAAAGGCGTGGGAACCTGGACGCAACCTCAAAATTGGATTGCATCATTTTACTGCATAAAAAGTAGAATAACATCTTTTTTTGATAATTATGGCCTATTTCTGGTTTGAATAAAATCTGTATGCCGAGTGAAAAATTGACTATTGAAGTTAGCCAATTTTTCACTCCAAATACAGATCTGATTCAAAACAAAAAAAACTCCCAATTATCTACAAAGTATATAATTCTAGTATTTATGAAGTAAAATGAGGCAATTTAATTTTCAAGTTTGGTCCTGGTGCCAACGCCCGTAAGTTTACCGAATATGGTAAATATAATTATTGAAAATAATTATTAGATTAATTAATTGATCCTGTTTCCGAATCGACATTCACCGCGCAGCTAATGTCATCATTAAACTAAACCAATCTCACGTTAAATATTAAATTCTATTACTTAATTGCAAAATATTTAGCTTGATTAAATGAAGTTTGTGGAGTCGAGGGAAGAGTAACAATGAAAAAAAAGAAGTCAGGAGCTGGGAAGTTTCTATGGTAAAGTTAGATATCATGGATAAGAGAGATGTCGGGAACTACCGAGGCAGGTGACCCGTGATAAGTTCAAAGATGTGCCTTCCTGGGCTTCACCTTCTACTTTATAGCTAGAAGAGGAAGCACATTTATTGGCGTGTGATTTAGGTAGAAAGAGAAGGCTTGCTTTGACTTTGAACTTCCTGTAAAAGAAGGAATTTTCTTGAAGCAATTATGCTCCTGATTGCAAGGAATACAAGTACACGTATATAAGTGAATCGGATAAAGTAATAACTAAAATAATAAATATAATTTAATTAAAGTTTTAAAATTAAAATCTTTTAATTGTTGCATTTATTTCAAGAGGGTGGCCGCAAAACTGTATTTTCAAAATTCAGTGACTTTTCGCTTATTAATTTTTAATTTACCTTGACCATTAATATTTAAAGACTAAAATTGTAATCTTGTAACATTTTTAATATATAATCTTTTATAAATGGACTACAACCATTGTTAATGTAAATTTATATTTTTTACTTAATTATTTTCAGGGCTCTTTCCTATAAGAAGTCAGGATAAACGAATAAGAATTTAGGGTGAATCCCAAATTCATTGCAAAAAATATTAGTATAAATTCTTTGAAATCCGTTAAAATTTTACAAAATCCCGTGAAAGTACATGCAATCTAATGATATTACCTCAAATCCTGGGAAAATGATTAAAATACCTTAAAAGCTTTTAAAATCCCTTTAAATCCTCGAAAATCTTATAAAACCCTTGCAATATTTTAAAATACGCTAAAATGTTTCAAGTTCTTTTGAATATTTTTAAATCTCTTGAAACTTTTTAAAGCTCTTTTAAATTTCTCAGAAGTTTTAAAAATACCCAAAATTCTTTCAAATCCTTTGGAATCTTTTGAAATCCCTTACAATTTTTTTAAACTTTTGTAAATTCCTTGGTATTTTTAAAAATACCATACAATTTTTAAAATCTTTTGGAATCCCTTCAAGTTAATGAAATCTATTACAAATTGCTCGGAATCTTTTAAAATACCCTGAAATACTTTGAATCATTCGAAATCTTCTGAAATCTCTTGAAACTTTTTAAAGCTCTCCTGAAATCTTTAAAATCCTTTGAAATCTGTTCAAATTATTTAAAAATATTAAATATTTCTTACAATTAGAATCTTTGAAAATACCCTCAAATATTTTAAAAGAATTCAAGAAAAATCATAAATAGGTATAGATCTAAATTCAATAGTGGTTAAACCATGGGTTAATTTCTTGAAAGAAAAGTGACTATACTGAGTTTATCTTAAAAAAGTGACTAACAGTGATTTAAGAAAAAAAAGTGTCTAAAAGTGACTGCGTGGCAGCCCTGATTATTCTTGGCAGTTACCAAAAGTAGTTCTTACAGAAATTCCCCGACTATCCCTGACCAACAAAACTCCTTGATTTTTCCATGATTTTCAGGTTTCGCAGGTTTTTTTACATTTTCAGGTTGATTGTAAACTTTTTGCATACTTCAAGATATCTAATTAAAAGTTAAGAGCCACGACATTTAAGACTTCATTTGGAGACAGTCAAACTTGAAAGCTATCAAAAATTTTATTATCCCATTTCAAAAAAACTGCAATGTTCAGTGACGAACTCATCCAAATGGTAGCCATTTTAATTATAAAGTTTACAATGTGGAAGCAATCTAAACTTCCAAGATTGGATTGTTAAATGATTGAATTAGAAAATGAAGCAAAGACGAACGACTCAATAACGTTTCTGATTAGAAGCATTAAACTATATATAATGAAATTATTGAGTATCAGTGTTTCTCTTAAATAAATCAAATAATCATAGGGTTAGACGTGGATAACAAATAAAGTACCTTTATAGTTTCTAGAACGAAATTTGAGTCTAAGAAATCTTGAATCTGACATCATTTCATTACACCTCCCTTTTATTATATGTGTTTATATCTTTGCTTCTAAGCCTGCAAGTTAATTTCCTGCAGTGGGTCTGCTGTACTATTCGTAAAATCCTTTGTGACATTTTATTTCCCTTTAGCTTGAAAGACGACTTGCATCCGGAAAAGGAGAAAAGTACTTTGAGATGCTGTATTATCATGAAAGTGTGCAGCTTTTTCTTTGATGCGGAAATTACCGTTGATTCTTCAACACAAGTTCACAGAACCACATTACTGTAGTTTTCCAGTGTAGCCTTAAATCTGGATAACTTGTGGTTTGGGCGGTCACCTAAAGCCATAAACATTTTTCAAAAAATATTTCGTGGCTTTAGAATCAGTAATAAATACCGATATCTTTCAGTACCAGTTTCTAGTAACAATTGCACTCTCATAATGTGGAATAAGAACGTTCTGATAAGAGACTCGTTTTCAACTTCTACTTGCTAAATCAAGCTTACTCTAAGCCTCCATTGAAATTAAATTCAAAGAGCTCCATAAATATTCTAAAATCCTTTTTAGTTTTCAAAATATTCAAATGGCTCTCTAATTTTAAGTCTGATCTAGGAAGATTTGATTTATATTTTATACCCGAATATAAATCTGACATCCGGTATTAGGTATTGCTGGGATCATAGACTATTTGTAAAATCTTCTAAAACAATGAAAATCGAGAATTTTGAACCAATTTTCCCCCTTTCCCCCTTTTCTTACAAAGTTTCAATTCATTTTTTAAGAATCATAAACGGAAATGCTTTTTGATGATATTAATTTCAAATATTTCCTAAACGATTTATTTTCTAATTTTGTAGATTTGAAGGACGTCGTCGACAGCTACGTGGACTTCAACTAAAAAAAAGAATTTTCTACAAAATAGTTAAATTATCATCACTGGAATGTCAATTTTCAACCAAAAAGTCAAATTTTAACAAAATATTTGAATTTGCAACCGAAATAGTTTTATTTTTCACCAAATAATGTGAATTTTCTACAAAAAACTTAGTTTTCAACAGGAAAAAAATGTCAAGCAAATTGTTGAAATTTTAAGCCAAAAAGACGAATTTTCTATAAAACAGTTAAATTTTTAACCCGAAAATCTACATTTTCAATCAAAAAGTTTAATTTTCAAGCCAAAAAATGCATTTTCAAACAAATAGTTCAATTTCAAACATAAAAAGACGAATTTTCAACCAAGCAGTTGAATTTTGAACCAAAAAATAAAAGTTGTTTTGAAGAAAGATTAATTTTCAACGAAAAATGTTACAGTTGATATTTCAACCAAATAGTTGAATTTTCAACCCATAAAGACAAATTTAAAAAAAAATGTTGAATTTTCAACCAAGAGGGATGACTTTTTAATTAAATTGTTGGATTTTCTGATTGGATTCTATTAATTTAGTTCGCATTTAAGTGGGAAAACGAGAAAAAGGGGAAAATAGGGGAAAGACTGTAAGGCTTGCGATAGATAAATAGGAATTTTTATCCATTTTTGATAATTTACAAATATGTAATAAAATACATAAACGAGCGTATCAGAAAATAGTATGTTAGTTGTGGTTTAATTTTCTAACAAAAAGTGAAATTTTGATAAACATAGTTTAACTTATAATCAAATAGTTAAATTCAAAACCAAAATACAATTAAAAAAAAAAAGTTAATTTTCTACCGAATGGTATAATTTCTCAACCAAGAAGGTGAATCTTTAAAAAATATGAATTTTTAATAAAGTAGTCCAACTTTCAACCAAGTAGCTGAACCTTCAACTAAAAAATAAGAATTTTGAACCAAATAGTTAAGTTTGCGACTAAGAACATGAATTTTCCAGCAAGAAGATTAATTTTCTACCAAAAAACATGTGTTTTCAACAAATGACATTAATTTCAAACGATATTGTGGAATTTTAAAGCCAAAAGGACGAATTACCTAAAAAACGGTTGAATTTTCAACCCAAAAACAAAATTTTTTAACAAAAGAGTTAATTTCTCGGCAAAAAGTTAAATTTTAATAAAAATAGTTTAATTTTAAACAAAAAAGTTAATTTTCAACCGAATAGTTTAATTTTTTACCAAAAAGATTAATTTTTAACAAAATACATGAATCTTCAACCACAAAAGATCTATTCTCAATAAAAACCATCAAATTTTAACCAAAATTGGTATAGTTACATTTTTAGTTAAAAAATCATTTCTCAATAAAAAAAAAAAGAAGAATTTTCAACAAAATAGTTATATTTTGAACAAAAGAGATGAATCTGCAATCAAAAAAATTAATGTTCAACAAAGTTGTTTAACTTTCTACAAATTCGCTGAATTTCCGATCAAGAAATATGACTGTTTAACAAAATAGTTGCATTTTCAACAAAATAATAAGTTATTAACAAACGAGATGAATTCCGAACCAAAAATATAATAGTAGATTTTTCAACTAAAAGCAGTTGGTTTTTCATGTTGTTTTCTATTTATTTAGTTCGCATTTAAGGGAAAAAACGAGAAAAAGGGGAGAAAGAAAATGTTTTTTAAAAACAGAGAAAAAAAGAATTCTAAAAAAACTTATTATCAGGAAACGTACGAAATGCTATCTCAGTTTGTAACGTTATTTCCACTGCCTCCCCCACCCCTGTTACCAACCGTACTTTTAAGCATGACCCCCTCCCCCTCAAATTGCTAACATTGTTATGGACGGCGCTTAGAATCCCCTTTTCATTCCTCTACTTCAGACGAAAATCCCCTTTTTCTCTAAAATTGAAGTACTGAGCCGTTGTGATCCCTGGGTATTGGTATTGACATCCAAATCAGCCAAAGTTGCAAATCTCTCTTTCTATTCACTTTAAGGACCTATTTTCAGAGAAGAAAAATGTCGGCAGCAGGGCAGACATTTTTTTCTTCTGTTTCCTATTTCTTTTTTAATCCTTGACTGGCGTTTAGGGTAATGAGGGTAGATCTTTATCCCTATATCCCATACCGTAGGAAGAAGGGAAATTCAGCAAGTTATTCCGGATAGCGAGCCAAGAGGGAAAGAGGACTTTTGACTGACGGACGGACACGTATAGTAGCTGTATTGTTGCCCGGTTGGAATGGTTATGTGGTAGTCGAAGGGAAAGTTGAGAATTTCGCCTCGGGAAATACATCACTCAAAGACGAAACCGGGTTCACGGGTGAAAATATTGGACAGGATTCTGGTATCCAGTACCCCTCGAAGAGACTTACTAATTTCGACGGTGCTAATTTACGCTAATTTATCGTTCTGTCTTGTCTTGTCACGAAACTTCTCGAAGAAAGACCGAAATGCATCAGACTGAAAAATTCTCTGTCAAAGTTTTCATCAACTTGAAAGTAGACACATATATAGAGATTTATAACCTAAAAAATACCCAGAAAAAATGGTACATTCGGGAATATTTCCCTTAAAACTGAATTTAAATAATTGAAGGGCCACATTACATACGGTCGTAAGTGCCAAATTTCGTAAATGCGTTTTATTGGCCAAAACGTTTGGTATTTTTTCTCAAGTAATTTCATCTTTTTACTTGTTATTTTCACAATTTAATAAAGCTTAGCAATAGCTTAAAAGTACTTTTCTGTTTTCTTATTAATTAAAAAAAAAGTTTTCCAACTCTTTGTGTGCACATATTTTCGTTTTTGGGCACGCATCGCACCATTGATAAGGGGGTTTTTCGGATGTGGTTGCCTCTTTTAGGATGTTCCTTTCGCGGTTCGACAGAGTTTAGACAGATTTAATAGCTCGAAAGTACTTTCTTGTTTTTTTTTCAAATTCAAAAATAAAACAGTTACGCAACTTTTTAGATGTCAAAATGGGAGTTTTTTTGGGATACGCTGATATTTGACAAGGGCTTACTCGCACATTGTCATTTTTTTAAGCTCTCTTTTTGTGCTTCAATAGAGCTAGCCAATAGCTCGAAGATACTTTTTTGATTGAAGGGTTGAGGATATAAAAGTTAGAAACGGGGTGGCAAGGGGTCGACTGATTAAGAGTATTGGGTCAGATGGTAAAAGTAATAATAAAATACTAAAAAGTATGTGAGAAAGGGGAGAGAGGATAGAGCTATGATGTAAAAGGTAGAGGGTCCGAAATACTCCAAGGAGGAGGTAAGTGTGGGGTGAGGAATCAGGGTATAGGATCTGAGGGGGTAGTAGGAATGTGGATTGGTGGGTTGAGGGTATAGAGATTAGAGAGGGCGTTGGCAAGGCTACAAAATCTTGAGTTTCATAAAATTGAAAAAATACTGCAAAAAAAGTGAGAACAAGGGAGGATTGAGCAAACAAATTAAAATATGTACTAGCGACGAGATTTCATATGAAAAGTGAACAGCCTGAGGCTTGAATATTTATCGTGTTTCCATTGCATCATTATGCGCGTTTGTAATGAAAAACAGATAAACTTTTGAGATGCCGTTGCCTAGAATGTCATTTAAATTTGGGATTATAAATGAGAAAATGGAATCAGGTTATTTTTTGTTTCCTTGAAAAGGAAAAGTCCATGAAAAATGAAATCAGCGTATTGGCCTGGAGGAATGAACCTACATTTTTTGCTCTCAGTGTCTCTTATAACTGGAATGTGTACGTCATCCACTTCTGCTCCTTCTGTCCTAGAAGGTATACAAGAGCGGGAAATTTACGCGAGATAACATCGTGCAAAACTGTTCCTCAGAGTCAGGTCTCTAGCCGCGGATGACTTTACGCGGCAGACGAGACATTTGGAGATGAAGGTTTCACCTGCCGATACTTTTTTTAAGCTACCAATCTTTCCAGAATCTTATGAGGAACAGTGTTGACGGACCAGATGAAGTGATCACAGAAGAACAGCCTTTTGCATCCGGTTCGCGATGCAGTGAGCCAGAAGCTGGCAAGCCGGAATCTTGTTGAGTTGGCTAAGAAATGAAGCTTTCATACCCCCAAGACAGCTGAACATGAAAACTACAAGATGGAATTTGTAGCCGTGGTACAGCCTGCTCAGTTTAATCACGTAAATGATTTTGGTCTTCAGACCTTGGAGCACAATATCAGGCTTCTTAGCTCTGATAAGCTGAGTGGTACGGAACGGACTCGAGTTCCCCCTGGGCGTATGGCAAGATGGGCAACAGATCAACACCATAGAAGTGCCTAAGATGTTAATATAACACTTTTAAAGCCGCCTTGTGTCTCTCTATGTACTCGTTATAGCGTGCATACTTTGAGCATCCACTGAGAACATGTCCAAGTGTTTCTGGCTCTTGCTTGCACGCTCGGCAGTTGGTATCGCCTACAGGTACATTCACTATGCGCTCGCGGTAAACTAAGATGTCTATAACGCCGTCTTGACAGGCAAAAAGAAATCCCTCAGTCTCCGAACTCAATCCAGCAGACTTGAGAAACATGTTGGTCACACCCATTGTACACGACTTTTGAGCACCAAAGGTGTTAATGATGCTAGGCCATGTGTGGTATAGAAACGCTGCATCATTGTCGACTTCATGTTGATGTACGAGTCGCATAAGAGAAGCTGTACTATTTAGAAATTAGCAGGCTGTAGCCAGAACCGTTCTTTGATGAAGACACTTCAGGCTTAGCAAGCCTCCATGCCCTTTATCTCGAGGGAGGTATATTCAAGGTACGGAAGATCTAGGATGATGACTTCGATGGATTGTCGTCATCTTGCGCGTGCTTCGCTCAAGTTTCTTCAACTCATCGACATTCCATTTTACTGCACCAAACGTGTACAGCAGTATAGGAACGGCCAGCATATTGTCCAAGGGCCGTTTTTAACACACGCGATGATGTAGTTTCTAGTCTTCCTTGGTGTAGGTGGACGCAGGCAAACTTGTCCAGTCCGAAGCTCATGCCAATCGCTTTAGAGTACATTCAAGAACTGCATTTTTTTTATTAGTCTAACGGGGATGTCCCGGTTTATAGCATTAGTCACGGACGCACCTTTGTAATATACTAAGGTGGGTTTAAAATCACCTTATTCATTGAATCACATCCAGTGATAACCCACGGCTGCATCCGACTTTATTAGAATTGCTCGCATTTGTCTGGTCGTACAACGTAGACGGTTGCCCATCCGAGTGGTATCGGCGCTCGAAATGGCTTAACATACGAGACTCTTTCCGAGTCGAGATTCAGGGCGCAGTTCATGCCGGTGGTAAGGAATCTAATAATAGCAGCCGCGACTATTTGCTGTGTCGCACGACGATTTTTATCACGGAAAAACGTAATAATAATCACGAGGAGGAAAATTAATAATTGTACGTCCAACATGAACAAAGCTTGGCGAGTGAGAAAGCTAAAGAGTGAAGTTTTAAAGCGGCAAATATTACCGAAACAAAGCTGATAAGCTTTGTTTTTTTCAGGTGTTGAAAAAAAGCAAGAGCGTTGAAAAGTAATTATGGAGAGGTGGTTCAGAACTTTAATTAAAAAAGCATCATTGAAAAAAGAGCTTTAAACTTGTTTTTATTCATTTGCATGAAGATGCATCCCTTCGTAAGTGAAGATTTGTTTGTTTGTCTGCAATGATAAAAGTGAAATATAAGTGGTTTTGAGAAGATTTATATCAAAAGACATTTTCTTCTTGGTTAGAAATATATTGTGAATTAAAAAATTTTAAATATTCATACATCGACTTACCTTTCAATGTCAAGGTATCCAAATTTAAAAGACTTCAAGTGTACAAAGACGGATTAAAATTTAAAAACTTCCAAAATTGGAAAAAACAAAATCAATCAACTGTTAAAGTAATTAATTGAATAAAATTGAAATTAAAAACTTCTACATTTCCAATGTGAATGTTTGTAAATTTAAAAGCGGTGAAATTTATAAGTGAATTTGTGATGTGAACATCAAATGAACTTCCTACCAAATTAATGAGAAAAGAAATTAAATTGAAAACCCAAGTGTAAAAATTATATATAGTTTATAAATAGTGGAAAAAATGTATAAATGTATAATATTTGCCCCTATGTATAATTTTTCCGCCTGGGGCTTTGTCGGTTTAAGAAACTTTTTAATTTTTATGATTTAAAATTTAAAGTCTTCAGATTAACATAATAATTCATATGAATAACTAATATGTACAGAACAAAGTTTATAAAACGCGAAATTCGAACTTTCTATTTAAAAATATTAATCACTTCTATTTAATCCACCCAGTCCATTCTAACTTTGAATTAATTACTTCCTTTTGGTTACGTATCAAGTATATACGTATATATCTATAAATAACTTTTATTCCTCCACAACTAGTTAAAGTAATCAAACTTAAATGAGTATAATATTGATTTAATTACAAGTTTCTCGATCTTCAATCAGGAGTCTTGCAGATCAATCCACCTCCATTGAAACTGAAATTAATTCAAACCTTCTAGTTTGATACAGTCCTCAAGTTTGATTAATCTAATACAATGTGACAAAGCAAACTCAGATTTGGAATATTTCAAATTCGAGAATTCAATTCAGGCTTTATTTTTTATTAAATTTTTACATACTTGTTAAATACTTTTTCTATAGACTTGTTTTCAAACAAATATGTCTCTGGTTATTTATATAGGATATCCACTAGGTTCCAAACCATAAACTGACAAATACAAATTTTCTTTCAACAAATGAGAAGAAGAATTATCAAAAAATGATGTGAGACAAATGATTAATGACTCCCGTCTTTGTTTACTGGGTGAAAGCTCGCATGTCTTACTAATAAGATAAATACGTGAACCGATGCAAATTACTGTCCCCGGGTTAGAACGTGTCATCACTTATAGATCTCATTATTTATTGATATGACCCGAAAGGACAAACCAATACATCACTAACAGAACGTTCTTAATTTGCAGCATGTAAATCTTTTTTATGGGAGAATTCATTTTGACGCAATAAGATATACTTGAAAATTAAAACAATTCCTTAAAATTAATTTAAAAGTAAAGAAACATGTCTTAATTTTTTTCAACCTCAGTTCAAATGAATTCAAACGAATTTCACCGATTTAAAGTTAATTACAATGATTACGAGTGAGTTACACTGATTGCAGGTGAATTCCACTGAATCAAAATAAGGGACCGTCCATAAACTACTGAACCATAATCTACGGTATTAACAGTGGGGTAGCGGGGGGCACTAGAAGTAACATCACAAACTTAGATAACATTCAGTTTCGGCAAAAATTCTACTATTTGGTTAAAAATTTAATTACATTGTTGAAAATTTGACAATTTTGTTAAAAAGTAATGTTATTGGTCAAAAATGGAACTACTTGGTTGAAAGTTGAACTTTGTTCAAAAATTCATTTTCTTGGTTGAGGATTTATCTCTTTCGCTGAAAATTGAACTATTTCATTTTTCTTTAATTAATTTTTTTTGGTTAAAAATTCATCTGTTGGGTTGAATTATTTGGTTGAAAATTCGATATTTTTAACTTTAAAAATTAATTTTTCAAACTAAAAATGCAACTATTGCATTTTATGTTCGAACATGATATTTTTAATTGAAAATCGACCTCTTCTAGTTAAAAATTCAACAATATGACTGAAAATTCATATATTTTGTTAAAAATTCGCCTTTTTGGTAAAAATGTGATCTTTAATCCTTTTTGCTAGAAAATTCAAATGTTCACTTGAAAACTAATCTGTTTTGACTGAGGATTCAACTATTCTGTTGAAAATCCATATTTTTTGTTTAAAGAATCAACTACTTGGTTTAAATTTTAACTGCTTTTCAAAAACTTTCTGCAATTGATGCATCATTTTCGTTGAAATGTATCTGTTTTGTAGGAAATTCGTCTGTTTGGCTTGGAAATTCAACAATTTGGTAAAAAATTAAACTGTTTGGTTGAACATTCATATTTTTTGTTTCAATTTCAAATATTTGGTAAAAAATTCTCCTTTTTTGGTTTAATACAACAGGTTGGAAATATATTTTTTTATTGATTTTTTCAACTAAAAATGTTGACTGTTCTATTTTTAATTCAAAAAAATTACTTTTCGTTGAAAATTTAACTTTTTGGTTCAAAACTCATCTTTCTTGATTGAAAATTCATCTATATGTTTGATTAAACTATTTTGTTAAAGATTTGTCTTTTGGTAGAAAATTCATCATTTATGGTAGAAAAGTCATCTTTCTGAGTTGAAAATGAACTTTTTTGTTGAAGTTTAAACTTTTCGGGTTTAAAATTCAACTGTCTTCTAAAAATTCCGTTTTTTTTTGCTAGAAAATTCAGCTTTTTTTGGTTGAATTTTAATCTTTCTTCATTGAAAATTTTAACCATTTGTTTGAAAATGCACCTTTGTAGGTTGAAACGTCAACTATTTTGCTAAAGTCATATTTTTTGGTGGATAATTAATCTATTTCGTTAGACAATCTTTTTTGGTTGAAAATTCAACTATTTTGTTAAAAATGTAAAAAATGTAATGTAGTTTTTGGAGGACCGTGCGAGTGTGCGTCCGACCATAGACGACTGTATCTACTTACGCTTCTTGTGACATAAAAATTTAAACTAGTGAATCCAAGAGTATTCCAAATTAATTCCACGGAATTCAATATGATTTAAATAAAGTTAAATTATTCCAGGCGAATTCAACAAAATTAAATTATTCTGAATAATTCTTAAAAAGGGTTTACTCTTCCAAGACTTCCATATATACTGTTTCATTAGAAACAGTATATTTTTGGATACTTCAAATGCAAAATCGTTTACTTTTTGATGAGTCAAATCAAAGCTTTTTAATGTTAATCTTATTATTTGAAATTGTTTATTCTTGAAGGCTCACTATTGAAAATCATGCAAAATGCAATTATATAATTGGGAAAGCTTCAAAATGATTGTGTCTTAATTAAAAATTAGTTATTTTGGATAGACTAAAATTAGATACATATTACCCATCCGAAACTGATCAATTTAAATGATCAAACTTAAATTTGAAGAGGTTCTTTGATATATGCTTACCGTTGCATTCACTTGCAATAATAAGGAATTTGCATTGTGTCATGAATACGGAAAATAATTATTGCATTTGTAGATGAAGTTAAACTGAGTTTATTTTTAAAGAGATAAATAAAAATTAAGTTTAAATATTTTGTTATTTAATTTTGAAAACCATGAAAAAAACTTGCGGTAATGTGAGGTGTTATGATTGATGCGACGTCAGTTACACGGTCGGTACTTGCCAATTATGGCTTAATCATTATTTTTTTAGATCACGCGTCACATCTAATTTTGTTTATATCAATAAAAAGTTTCAACATTTATTAACATTCAAATGTCAAACATTGAAAGTGCATGATAGAAGAAAGTTATTCCTAAGCGGATTCGCAAAATCTTCAAGACTTGATGTCCTATGTATTTTTCCATGTCTTTTGGAAGCTCAAGTAGAAATGTCTATTCGTAAAATAAGAAAATGAAAAATCAAAGTGATATTAGCATGAAATATTATTGTTGAAAGTCACGAAATTAAAAAATATAATAAATTATATGCGCAAGCTTAACTCTTTTGTGTGCTCCGTATGGCGAACGCCATCATAATCACCACTCATTCAAATGTGGTATTCCAAATCGGCATTTCTAACCAATTAATATTATTATTACTATTATTATTATATATAATAAACTTCAAATCCATTCATTCACTTTATCAACATTGAAGCTCCCATGTTTCCGCTCATTTCTCGCGTACTTTTGTCTAAAATTTGGTATCAACATGAAGTTGATGCGATTGCATGGAAATTCTTTAGTTTGAATTGAAGTATCAAATTCTCGTTATGTGGGATCGACGTAACTATCATTTTTGTCTGACTTTAGAATAATTTGAAATAGTAGCTTGCTACATTTCCAGCCAGTTATTCAAGTAACTTGAACTTCCTACAAAGTTCCCTTTTTATATGCGAAAACATATGTTACAAATGTAAAAAATTAGAAGAATTTCCAAAAAAATAAGACTAGGCAGTGATTTTTACTGTTCAAAATGGAAGAATTTGCAATTAAAAATGTATAAAATGTAATAAATTTCAATTTCAAATCTTCAGAATTGAATTATTCCAAAAAAACCATTTAATATTGCATCATTTTCTATTTAATACATAAAATATTAGAGAGCCTTCAATGGCAAATATTCAAAATCGAAAAATGTTAAATTATGTGTTTTAATTTTGACAACTTATAATTAAAAATTATGCAAGTTTTAAGTTTTACAATTAAAAATTCTGTAATTTTTATGCTTTGCATTCGAAATTTCTTTAATGTGGAAGATTAAGGATTGATAACGTGACTTTTGATTTCCCAAATCATTCAAATTTCATAATTTTTATTTATATATCTTTGAATTTCGAGTGTTTTCAAATGTAACTCTTCAAAATTGTAAAAATGTAAATTGTTAAAATTAAAGAGTTTTTAATTTTAACAATTTACAATTAAAAATTCTGTAAAATTTAAGAGTTTTGAATGGCAGAACTTAGAATTTTTAATCTTTCAAAATAAAGTGTTTTTATTTTTCAAATCACAATTAAAACTTACGCAAATTTTAAGTTTTACAATTAAAAATTCTGTAATTTTGATTATTTATATATATATAGATATATATATATGTATATATATGTATAT